>OU696696.1:322796875-322881875 GCA_916050605.2 Platycheirus albimanus | reverse complement strand
ACACGTTATGATGCACATGCAACGACGACAGGGTTTCAAGTGGAAGATCTTGTGTGGTTACACAACCCCCATCGGAAAAAGGGACTGTCACCGAAGCTCCAGCAAAATTGGGAAGGCCCTTACAAAGCTGTCACCAGAATCAATGATGTTGTTTACCGCATTCAGAGAGGTGTTAGAGGCAAAATGAAAGTTGTTCACAGGGACCGACTATGCCGCTACAATGGCCAGGGAAGTGATAGACTTGTTCGGGACGAACAATCTTAAGAAGGGGGCAATGTTACATGAATAGTGTTTGTCTCAACTACAGTTTTATTAATGGTTTTTGTTTCTACTACAGAAATATTACTATATGGTTTTTGTCTCTACTACAGTAAAATGCTGAATAATTCTGCTGAATGATTCTGCTGAAATAACAATGGGGAATTTGAAAGCTCTGAAAGCTTTCGACAATTCCGAATGGTTCGAGACTTAGACTGTTCGGGAAACTTTGATCCCAAGTATAAATAGGACATTTTATTCGGAAATGGACACAGTTTCATTTTAACCGTGGTAACGAATAAATGGTGAATAATTACAGTGGTGCTAAGATAAAGAAATAAATAAAGAGTTTGAACTTAGATAAAAGTGAGTTTCATTTATAGAGATAGTAGTGGTGATTGAAAAGTAAAGGAAAATAAGTTTTATTTTCGAACCCAAGACTAAAAATATTACAATACATATTATTTTTTTTATAAAAGGGCTTCTACATTCAAAATTTCATCGAAATCCGTCAAGTGGCTTACGAGAAAATCGGGTTTCAAAAAAACCGGTCCTATGGGAGGTACCATTAGAAGACTTTTCCTGAAAAATCTATTCCAACCAAAACATAAAGTTTGCACGTAAAACACTATTCTGAAAGTTTTATGAAAATGGTAGGAGCCGTTGTTAAGAAAAATTAATTTTTCACTAAAAATCGTATGGCAGGTACTGTTAGTTTTAAAGCTAGAATGCTAATTCCAAAAACCCCTCTGTAGGACGCCATAATAATACTATCTACACAACGTGAATGCTTCTTTTTGCGTTTGTTGTTGGTGAATGTTCCTGGACCAACATCTTTTGAATTTTTGCGAACAGTTAATGGTCGAATATTTAATACCATTCAAGATGCATGTCGTGAGCTTCAATTAATGGAAGATGATAATCACTGGGATTTGGCACTTGCTGATGCAGCTTTGGTATCTACGCCAAATAATATTCGTCAACTGTTCGCAATTATTCTGACGACATGTTATCCCACACAGCCATTGGCATTGTGGCAGAAATATGAGAACTATATGACTGAAGATATTTTAAACCGTGTAAGAATAGCGGAAGCATGTCCGAACAAATATTTCACACCAGAGATGTACAAGATGAAAATAAGCTTAACGTGAACACCTGACAATTAAGTCTTAATTTCACGACGAGCTTACTCGCATGCAGAGTCAAATTAGGCTTAGACCAGAGCCCTAAGATCAACCCCAAGGTAGAATCATAGTTCCACCCCAAGGTAGACTCATAGTACCAATTTTATGGAACATGTTGAGGCATGTCCACACTCCTTGGTGAGGGGCGAGGTCTATCAAACACCTCTTGCATCCAATAATAAAATCCGTAGATATTATTACCCAATGCCATATGTTTCCGCTATGGAATAAACCACAACCACCACGATACTCCCGCAAGGGGGCCTACCTCATAGATAGTCTCCCAGGTGACTCGGCCACCTGGGTGGGCACTATCTCCCGTGGTACCAGAATAAAGCTTCCGGTGGAGCTTCGCAACCGTGAGGTAACTTCCAGATGAGCACCATCAATACTCAAGGCCTGGCAGCCTTAGATATGCGCACTCAACCATCTGCCAAGGCAGAAGCAAACAGTCAAATACGCATACCAAGCCTTCCTCTCTTAGCCGCATACAAGTTTTACCTTGCATACGTTTCCAGTAAGGAATCAATACTTCAAGGAAAGGAAATATAGCTGTAGATACTCACTCCTATTTCAGTTACAACAATTTCCCTGCCATTCATATTGTTCCCGGGTTGCCACGTGGAGGCGGAGGATAGGCACGTCTATCCCTCTTAAGTTCCAAACTCCAATCTCAACCACATTCATGATTGGATTGAAGCCAGCTTACAAAATACCGACGATGCTAAGCCCGGCAGGGACCCTAAAGACGAAGAGGTGCCGCGGCCTCTACGCTCCAAGGATCTGCCGAACAGAAGGAGTATCGCGATCTATATTTGTAGCCTTGGCTAAGCGTTCAAAGCACTTAAGAGGGTATAGTTAACCCCCACCGGAGATGTACAATGAAGTATTGGTAATACTCGAAGATTTGTGTATTTTGATTTCGAACTTTTCGCTCAACCACTATGGTCTGCCATCGCTCGCCCAGCCAATGACTTAGTGAGCACGGATATGCAACGAGAACAACAATATGACGAAGTTGACTTAGATTATTGCATATAATGAGCCATTATTGACAGCTGAACAAAGAATTAGGTATTTACGATGGAATTATGTTGGCTGTAGATGCAAAACAAGGTGGTTTTATTTTCTTAGACACACCTGGTGGGACAGGTAAGACATTTTCAGTGTCATTAATACTTGCAAAGATACGGTGGCAAAAAAAAAATTGCATTAGCTATTGCATCCTCCGGCATTGCTGCCACTTTGTTAGATGGTGGACAAACAGCGCATTCTGCACTAAAGCTGCCATTAGATATTCACAACAATCCAAACGCTATGTGTAATATCAAAAAAAGGAACTCAATGGCTGCAGTATTACAAAGATGTTCAATAAATTGTTGTTTGGGATGAGTGCACTATGAGTCACTAACATTCTCTCGAGGCATTTCACAGAACCATGCAAGATTAAAACAGCAATAACCGTCTTTTTGGTGGTGTTGTTTTGTTACTATCTGCTGATTTCCGGCAGATATTACCTGTCATTCCTCGCTCTACGTGTGCTGATGAGATCAATGCGTGCTTAAAACAATCATTTTTATGGAAAAACGTTAAAACACTTCGATTGATAATGAACATGCGAGTACAATTGCATAATGATCCATTGGCACAAGTATTTTCAAATCAACTACTTGATATTGGAAACGGTAAAATTGAATTGCATCAAAATACAAAATTTATCAAATTCCCAGATAGTTTCTGCTCTATTGTTAATTCAAAAACCGAACTTATTGACAGTGTATTCCCAGATTTTATTAATAATTACTTAGATCATAACTGGTTCAGTAAGCGTGCAATTTTAGCAGCAAGAAATGTCGATGTTGACGTTATTAACTGTCAAATACAAAATTTACTGAAGGGTGATTTGATAACTTTCAAGCCAATTGACACTATTGTTGATGAAAATGAGATCGTCAATTGTCCAATCGAATTCTTAAATTCTCTGTATATGCCAGGAATGCCGTCACACAAGCTCTGTCTTAAAATTGGTTCACCAGTCATTCTTTTGCGCAACTTAAATCCACCAAAATTATGCAACGGTACACGATTAGTCATCAAAAGAATTACCGGAAACGTACTTGAAGCAAAGATATTGACTGGAAAGTTCAAAAGAGAAGTTGTCCTGTTACATCGAATACCCATGATACCGTCCGAATCTACAATACCTTTCAAAAGGCTACAATTCCCCATTTGTTTGGCTTTCGCGATGACGATAAATAAATCACAAGGGCAGACAATGAAGATTAGGTGGCTTGGACTTGGAGAATCCGTGTTTCTCCCACGGACAGCTTTATGGATCATGCTCACGTGCTGGAAAACCGTCAAATTTATTTGTGTTAGCGAAGGATAGATTAACAAGAAACATTGTTTATCATTTAGTTCTTAATTAATATTTGTTAAATCACAATAAAATTAATAATAAATTCGACATTTTTTATTCATTAAAACTTACATATCTTGAAATTTTAATCATTCCTTACCAATCACTTCCTTAACCATACCAATTTTAATATCCAATAATTAAAAGCAATACAATAAAGCCGCTGCAAAGCGCGGCCGGGTCAGCTAGTATACGTATATAAGCAATGATTTCTTTGCACGGAGAAGAAGAAAACCGAAAAGGAATAATTAATTCCTTTTTTTTTTTTTTTTTTTTAAATGCACACGCGCTCAAGGGGTTTGTTATAGCCCTTTTAATGATAAGTCACAGCGCGAGCGATAGGAAGTTAGGAAGGAAGGGAAAGGAGGTGTCGATGAACATTGATCTTGATTGTTTGAAGATCAAAATGGCAAGGAAAAAATGTGCCAGGCAATCCATTCCATATTCGTGTTGTACGGCTAAATAAAGAATCTCTATATTTCACGGTACGTCCGAAATTGGGCTCAAGTGTAAACTGATGAGCGTTCCTAGCAAGACGAGTATTACGGGGGAAATGTTACGCAGCTGGCTACCTCGAGTGAGCATTTTTTGTAAAAGAATCTGTAAAATAAGGAAAGACATGAGACATTTCGACGATGTTCGAGTGACGGAAATGTTTCCATAATGTTTCTCTCTCCTATCAATTTTAACGCTTTTTTCTGAACTCTGTCGAGCAGGTGGAGAAAAGTTTGAGAAGCACCTGCCCAGGGATGGGAGTTATACTCGAACGTAATGTTGCCAACTGGACAACTTAAATCTGGTGACTCAAAACTAATTGACGATTTAAACTCACTTGGACTACACCAATATAACGATGTTTCTAATTGCAATGGAAGAATTTTAGATCTAATTTTCGCAAGCTGTGATGAAGTTATTGTTGTGGAAAAATCAACAGATCCTTTAGTAGTTGAAGATAACCATCATCCATCTTTATCTTTTTCTCTTTCTCTTGATTTAATATTTCATTATGGCCTTAATGAAAACTTTTACACTTTTAATTTTAAAAATACAGATTTTAACAAATTAAATATGCTGCTGTCACAAGTTGATTGGTCGTATCTCAATTATTGTTTAACTGTGAACACTATGGTCTTTGAATTTTATAATGTCTTGTTTGATTGTTTTTTAAAATCTGTACCTCTAACTACTGTAAAATCGAGATCATCAGTTCCAGATTGGTATGATAGTGAAATTAAAAGCCTTAAGAACCTCAGAAACAAGTTTTGGTCAGTTTATAAATTATCTCGAAGTGAAGCCGACTTTGAAAACTTTTGCCGTGCTCGTGAAAATTTCAATAGATCTTCAAGTTTAAAATATTTGAATTATCTGCAGAAGGTACAAAGAGATCTTAAAATGAATCCAAAATAGTTTTGGAACTTTATAAATAGTAAAAGGAAGTCTTGTCCATATCCGTCTGTTCTTAAGTCAAACGATATATCTAGTCATGACCCTCGTGTTATTACACAATTGTTTGCTGACTTTTTTCAAAATGCCTTTAACTGTGATACTAACATCTGTGATACTTTAAACTGTGATACTTCGAACTGTGATATACTTGACGAAAATAGCCAACATTTTGGCTTTTTAAAATCATTCTCTTACTTGACTGATATAAACTTCAATATTAATTCTGATAACATTGCTAAGTTCATATCTAATCTTGACGAGAATTGTAAACCATGTCCTTCTATTATTTTAAAAAAATGCGCAAATAATTTGCTTTAACCCTTATCCACTCTCTTTAATTGTTCTCTGTTTTCTTGTCAATTTCCGTGTACTTGGAAAAAATCCTTCATAATCCCTTTACACAAAAAAGGTAAGAAAGACGAAATTCAAAACTATAGGCCTATAGCCAAACTATCGGTTACTCCGAAGCTTTTTGAAGCTATTATTTGTGAATCTCTGTGTTTCTTTGTCAAATCAGTCATTGTTCCGTCATTGTTCCGAATCAACATGGCTTTACAAAAGGTCGCTCTACTGTAACGTTTCTTATGGAGCTAACCGAACTTTGCATTGATGCATTTAAGAAAAAGAAAGTAATTGACTGCGTCTTTACGGACTTTAGTAAGGCATTTGATAAACTCTCCCATAAGATCTTGCTAAAAAAGCTAAGAAATATTGGTTTTAGCGAAAATTTTTTTATGTGGCTTCAATCTTATTTATTAAACAGATCTTATGCAGTGTTGTTTAGCGATTGTCCATCAAATTATTTTACAGTTAACTCTGGAATACCACAAGGTAGCCATTTAGTTTTAGTTTTTAATGACCTTTTTATTTCAAATAATTAATTTATAATGATTTAGTGATCTAAGTCTTATTGGTTTGGCTCAAAGCCGTCTACCAGGTTGACAATAATAAATATCTTAAAAAAAAAATTAATTTACAAATCGAATTAAAAATCTCCCTCTAAAATTCGCTTCCTATATCGAAGTGCAGCTACAGTATAATTGCATCCCATCCTTTTTCGCCGTTTAGAATGCTCAATGCTTCACTTTCCTTGAAGGTTTTTTCACCGAACACCATAACACGAAGTTCCTTTAAAATTGGACAAATGTAAAATATCTTCTCTAGTGTTCATGTTGCAAAGTTCGCAAAATATTGGTAGATCCGTACGGTGGGGTATATAATTAAAATTTAATATTTCACCTCTTATTTTAAAGATGATACTGATTTTGTCGATAGAGTAACATTTAAGGAAGTATGTGCTTTCAGTAAAATAGTGGTTCAGTTTGCTATAGTAATTTCTATACAGCGAAGCTCCAGCATCTTCAGTATATCTATCATATAGGATTCTACCGTAATTATGCAACAACAAGTTGAATGCCTCTCTTAGAACAGAAGGTTGTACGTGTGATTGAATGTCTATATCCACTCCACACTCTGATGCGATTTCCTTCCATATATTGTAACAACTTCCACCCGTTCGTATAACATGTTTTTCAACTGGTCTATGAAATAACTCCCACGAAATAAGTCCCACTTTTAAAAACGAAATAAGTCCCACCAAAAATTGCTATTTTGAAAGTGGGAGTTATTTCGTTTTTAAAAGTGGGACTTATTTCGTCAATTGGTGGGACTTATTTCGTTACGCGTTTTTATTTTAAGTGGGACATATTTCGTTTTGAGTGGGAATAAATTCGTTTTGTAAAGTGGGAGTTATTTCATACCCCTAAATTTATATTTTGGTGGGATTTATTTCGTTTTAAGTGGGACTTATTTCATTTTCATAATTTTGCATTTTAAGTGAATGCTTAATAATTTTTGCCGTTATTTGTTGCTCTTCACGTTGTTTCTCATTGAATTTCATAATGTTCTTTTTGTTGCTTTTTAAAAAAAATTTATTGTATTGTAGAATATGCTTTCGAAAAGTTCCGTTATTTCTTGCTCTTTACGAAATGAATGGTATTGTTTCAAATTTGTTGTTAAGTGTGCTAGTTTACAAGACCTTATCATTATATTGATTAGTTAAGTTTGTGAATTTCAATAGTGAACATGAGTGTGACATACGAAATAATTGCAGGGAAGAGGAATAACAGCAAGCTTCTTTATATTTTTTTTGAGAAACAATTATATATTAAAAAGTGCACTAAATTTGAAAAACATTTTTATGTTTGTTATGTAAAGGATTGTCCATCACGAATAATGTTATTTGGCAGCGAGTGCATTAAAGCAAAACATTATAAAGCGCACAATCACGATAATCAAGAGGCTCTGTACAAAGAACTAAAATTTTTAAATAATGTAAAAACAAAATGCGCACGTCTTAATGAAAAGCCAACTGAAAACAATTGCGCTGGAAGTATTCGCAATATTTTTGTGAATACTAGCATGGAGTAAGTACCACCCACATGATAATTATTATTTATTAAGTATGTACTTAATAAAGTCTTTGCGGAAATCAAAACGAAAGCAAAAATATTGTCTTTGATAAAATACATATATACATATGTATATATGTATATATTTATATATTTATTATTTTTTCTATTTTAGGTATTCCCCTTTCTTTTCGTACTGATGACCAAAAAGTCTCTAAAAGCATATCAGCATTTATTAAGTTATATACAAAGGAGCATTATTGATCTGTCACAAGCAACTTTTATAACAGATTATGAAACAGGATTGAGAAGCGCAATTGAAAAAAGTTTCCCTGATTCAAAAATGTTTGGTTGCTGGTTCCATTATTGCCAGGCATTGCGTCGATTCATAACCATGAAGGACAAAAGGCTCGCTCAATATATTCGGCAAAATAAAGAAGCGTCTAGAATTTATCACAAATTTCTATCTCTTCCATTATTACCTGGAATGCACATTTCGGATAGCTTCCAACTACTAACCGAAGATTTAGGAAAATTGAACGCTTTAGATAGATTCAAATCATTTATAAAATATTTTGAGAATCAATGGATGCGAAAGGTACAATATTCCCTTTTACATAATATTTACAAAAAGGTGTTATGATTTCATTATTACAGATCGGTCCACATAACTTTTCAGTTTTCGATTCTGAAATCCGCACTACGTCTGCAATAGAAGCTTACAATAGCGTCATAGGAAAAAGCATTCCAAAGAAGGCTACTTTTTTCAAATTTGTAGCATTTTTACAGATGCAAGAATTTGAAAAAGTAAGAAAATTTGAACTATTGATGAATACCAATGGTAGTGTGGGAAAAAAGCGTATTAAAAAGTCCTGTGTTTTGAAAGCAGATATGATTTCGAAATTCAAGAATGATCTTTTACAAGGTACTATAACTCCTTCTAAATTCCTTGAACAAGTGGTGTTATCGAAACATAATTTAATTGTACAAATGGAGCCTGATGAAGATCTTTTTGAAGAATTATCATATTTGGAAGAGGACATTGAAGACGAGTCGTTAAACCATATTGAAACCAACCAGAATACAATTAATAATAATATGTGTTTGATAAAGCAGCCAAATATCTTATTTTTCCTTGTAAGCATTTGAAAATTTGCAGTGAATGCTGTCTTACAATGCAAACTCACAAAATTGATCAAACCAGTAAACTAGTATGTCCATTCTGTCGTGCAGAAGTTCATGAAACCCTTCAAATATTTATCTGATAAATAAATGATTTTTTTATGGAGGGGTGCGATAGAGCCACGAAATATAAGGCCATTATGGCTTTATTTCTCATTTTGTTCTTATGCAAAAAGCTATATATTGGACATTTCGTAAAAGGGACAACCATAATTTTTTGTCCTTATCTCTCATGGCTCTCCTTTTTTTGTTATTAATTACTTTATACTTACTATAATAAAAAAACTTTAAAGAAATGTGTACAAATAGGTACCGAACTTAACTACTGGAAAAACAATATTAAAAAAAATTGTTCACGTAATTACGTATGTAAGTGTTTTATTATATTTTTAGTAGGAAATTGGAATTCGTGTTCCATGTTTTCTAATATTACCATTACAAAATACAACTAATCCCAATGCCACGTTAAAACTATAATACCGTCTACCATGCACTGGATCTTCAAGCCATTTATAAAGGTCGATAACTTTAATCTGATGGTCTTTCCGAAACGGTTTCCATCTTAATAATAAGAATTGATAATTGATCTGTTCTTAATCCATTTACGAATCCAAACGTTGTTACTAGTAGGCGTTCTCTATACGTTCCTTGACCGAAAAAAGAATTAATAATAAATTCTGGAACTCTATCAAAATTCGTAATATCCATTCCATTAAGAAGCCTTCTGCAAGCTTGCATACGATTTTTCTTTATTATTCCTCTGCTTTGATTATTCATATTATTCGACGTGTGTTTTTTTCGAAGAGCCAAATACTTCTTATTTGAAATCACATTAAACAATGAAAAAGTGGGACTTATTTCGTTTATGAAAGTGGGACTTAATTCATTTAAGAAATATATTATTCAAGGGGGAGTTATTTCATTTTGAGTGGGAGTTACTTCATTTCAAGTAAATTTTTAAATCATTTCATTTTGGTGGGACTTATTTCGTTTTCAAAAGTGGGACTTATTTCGTGGGAGTTATTTCATAGACCCGTTTCAACACTATGTTTGGTATCCTGGTTTCGTCCATCTCTAATACTTTTATGATATAATTAAAATGCATTTCCAAAGTATACAAAAACATAGGTGGGGTTCCAGTCTCAATGTACAACATATAATTTGGGGTATTTTTTGGCAAACAGAACATCCTCTTTAAGAAAAAACGAAGAAATTTTTCAACAGATTCATAGGCTCTGCATCTCCACACCTGTGCTCCGTAAAGTAAGACTGAAGCGGCAGTTGAACGGAACACTGTGTCTTTCGCGCTGTGCGATACATATTTGTTTCTGATGCACCGGTCTCATACCGAAGAAATAGCACGTTTAGCATCTGATAGTTTTTCATCAAGATGTGTGTTTACATTTAAGTTTGCAGATATCAACATACCAAGATATTTGTACTTACGCACGACATCTACATCTTCTCCATTAAACTTCCACTTTTCGAGACAAGAGTAGCGGCCACCTCCATCTCTGAACACCATAATTTTGGATTTCTCCAGGTTGACTGTTAAGTTCCAGCTTTTGCAATACATGTCTAGCCTGTTAATCATTAGCTGAAGCCCATCCACAGAATCAGATAGAAAGACGATGTCGTCCGCATACATCAAAGCTGGAATTGTTACTCCGTTGAAGCTAATACCACCTTTTACGACATCCGCTATATCATTAAGATACAGTATGAAGAGTAAGGTACTAAGTATACACCCCTGTTTAACACCCATTGAAGTTTCAAATTCTTCAGAGATAAGATCTCCGTCGCACACAGATGCAACATTATCCTCGTAGAGTGCTCTCAAAATTCGAATAAACTTGGATGATACACCTATTATAAACAATTTATAAAAGAGTGCTTCCCGCGATATCGTGTCAAATGCTGCACGAAAGTCCACGAAAAAGGCATATAACTTTTTCTTCTTATTTTTATACGCAGCAGCTATGTTGGTAAGTGCAAATATTTGGTCAATTGTGGAATAACTTTCTCTGAACCCAGCTTGAAATTCCGTTAGAACGACGTGTTAGTACGTCCATTTACATATTTAACCGCTTTCCAAAATTCAGCTAAAGATCTCGTATTATTTATAACACTAATATGTCGTTGTTCGTATGCTGCCTTTTTGTTATAACAAATCCGTTTAAAATCCTTGTTGGCTTCGTTATAGAGCACTTTAAAAATATTGGCGTTATTTGATCTCAATAGTTTTAAGAATTTAAAAGATTTATTTCTCGCTTTCTGCGACATTCTGCGTCAAACCACTTTTTTGTATATGTGAAATTAACTCTTGGTAATTTACTTAAGGGAACAGCTTTCTTTACTGTTTCTGTTAAGGCTGCAATACCAATTGGTCTATTTAACGTTTCAAGGTTTTCAAGATTTGCATTCAGGTTATGCTGATAACATTCTCGAGTTCCTTCATTCCATACAAGCTTCGGTAAAAGTAGTAATTGCTTTATGTGCTCTTCATTAACACTTGCGGAATCAGAAAAAGTAATTTCCAAAAGCATATGGTCAGAAAAAATCTGCTCTGCAACTTTAAAATCGTCCAAAAGATGATTCCATTTTCCAGCTACAAAACAGTAATCAATAACTGGACAAGAAGATCCTCGAATAAATGTAAGCTCCCCTTCTAAGTCTCCTGCACAGCTTCCATTCAAAACACGACAGTCGTACGCATCAGCCAGTTGTAGTGTTTTCGTACCTTTACTGTCGCAAACTAAGTCCTTAGATTTCCGATTTTTGTTTAAATAAGCACCGTCATAACCAGATACAAAATTATTTTGTGAAGACCCTATTCGACCATTGAAATCACCAACAAGCATTATATCAGTCGTTTCTATCAATTGAAGTGAGTCACATAGTCTGTCATAATCGCCTTGCCAGTGGTTGCAGTTTAAATAGATAGGTATTAAAATGACGTCGTAGCTGCTTGTTTTAATATCCAATGCATGCCATTCACCAGTGGCGATTCCTCTCAGTTGGCTGGTTTAGCGGCGCTAAACCGAGGAATTTATAAAAATATATTCCATGATATATGTACATACCTAATGCATGTACCTGCTATAAGTACTTACATTGTATACGCAAACTGATAACAAAATTTAAGTATTTATGAAGATTAAATGCAATAATCAATTGCACAAATAATAATAACAAAACATCCAAACTACCTACCTACCCACCTACATATATTTTCAAACTAATTTCCCTTGCACACAAAACAAAAATCAAATACCTACCTACAAAAAGTCTACCTTGCAACCTCTTGTTTAGCTTTAAAAATTTGCGCTTACCATTTCATACAATCCATGTCATAGTGTTGGTGCATATTTTAATTCACGTCGAAGCAAAGCCCAGTAAAATAAACGGAAGAGTTGGCACAACAAAAATGCGCTAAATCACACAAGGTATACGTTGAAACTGGAAAGCGGAGTGTAAGCAGGTATATATTTTGTGTGTTTTTTCGTTTGGGTGTAGGAAGATGGATCTGATAATCAGAGATGATTATTACTTTATGTGTAGTAGTAGTAGATCTACTTAATTTGTAATTTCCATGCATATGCTACGTAGTAAATTATTTCTACTTCGATTTTGTTATTCACAATTTGCATATAGTAGGTATAATAGTATGATACCTATTCTTTGAATTCATGGTATTGAGGAGTTCCTGATTCATGTTAAATTTGTCTCTATAAAGAATTTAACAAGTAAGTTAAGGTACATATGCATTTGTGAAACTTATTTGTTCGACAATGACTCTTCATAAAAGAATAACTTGTTTTCTTTCTTAATACTGTATATTGAATAAAACTAAAATAAATGCAATTGTTATATTTTCCAATCTGCTACACTTTTTATCTTTTTCTGGCAATTGGCTTCACCTTCTAGGTTCAGCATTCTCATCCCTGATGGGTATGCGTGTGCTTATTTTCAAAGAGGAATACAAAGCGGAAAATGTTTCGTAGGTATACTTCTTACCACAGAAAAGTTCTATATTTCTGTGCTTCTTACCCTCCAAAACCGGTTTGCATTTTTTTTTATTTTGTGACCGTGAATATAGGTAATCGTGAAAACCAAAAACTAAACATGGGTGAATTTTAGCTTGTGGGCAAAATTATTGTTTGTGCCTTCATAACACTAGGTATCCTTCTTATTTGAATGCTTAGTTTTGTATTTTTGATTAAATAAAGATTTGTGATTGAATCAAATAAGTTAAGTGAGAATAATCAACAATTTTTTTATATTTGCGAATCGCGAGGATTATAAATGTGAGTCAATATGTAGGTACTTAGGTACCTACATTTTTGTGTTGCTTTGGAAATATGAGAGTGCGATCTTGTTTTATTTAAGGTATCTATTGTAAAGAAGTGATATGGAAATTGTTATAGGTATGTATGTTATAGGTATAAACCTAAATACATACCTACCTGCGTTGTATCGTTTTAGTGAAATCATAAATTTATAAATTGGCAAAAAGTAGCCACAGTGCTCTGAATAGTATTTTTTATTACATTAATGTTACATAGGTATATATTATCGTGACCGTGGTGAGCCTAAAAGGTATAACAAATTCACTAAGTGCAAAAAAATTGTTATTTTGGTCAATCCAAAAAAGTTTTGTTTTGTTAAATTTTGATGCAGATATTGAAATATAAATGCCCGGGCACTCTGCCTCAATATCAAGTTTTAAAATTTTTGTTTCATTCTAATTACCTACGTTTAAAAGAAAAGTGCGTGTTTTGTTAGAAGTTATTGAGTTTTATCTTGAACCTGTGAGTCTTTATACAAAGGAACATGAAGGTATGTATAGGTATACTAGGTATAAATCTTTTGCATCATATTCACATATAGGTACCTACTAGGTACATGTTAATGTTAATAGGTTTGTAGCTTTATTATTAGTAGATAGCTATAATATACGTATACCTACTTAAGTGAGAAAATGTTCCAAAACATTTAGGTAGGTACCTACCTACCTAGGTATCTCCTAGGTAGGATTTTTTGGTTCTTTGTTTTGTTTTTTTTTTTTTATGTACACCTACCTAGGTAGGTATAGATACCTATAATTTAAAAATCTAAAGTTTGAACAATCTCGTAAGCCTGGACAGTTTTGAATTTTTTTCACATTACCTCAAGTGTACTGTTACTCGCCTAGATTAGGTAGGTACGAGATATAAAGGCCTGAAATCGTTTATCTTCCATACATTTTTGTTCTTATCTGTGAAGGGGAGAATTTTTGGTCAGTTCCCCTCATGCGGACGACGGATGTATTTTTAAAGCGTACCTACTTTTTTAACAATTTTAGAGACAGAATAAAATAAGAACTGCATTCATTTTAAATAGGAAGCATAATAGTTGTTTTTTTATCACCATATAGGTATAAAATGCTGCTTAAGACAAATTAGTTTTTTCAGATCGTATTAGTAATGTCTGCTCTTCTCTTTAACATTGCTAGGATATTTTATGGGAAGAGTTTCATGTAGATACCTATAGTTATTGAAATATGGGTAAGTACCTATTAGCTTTGTCTCCTTCCGTGAAAACTTCTTAGGTATCAATAAATAAAAGAAAATCGTTTTCTCGTATTTTCAAAAAAAAAAATTTAGTTTTGAATGTTTCATATTTATTTCAATAGGATTGTTTTTTTTTTATAAAAATAATAGGATCTTTATTTTGATAGGAAATAATATATAGTCTGCAACAATAACTGTTCAAACAAAATCTATAATTCAAGATCTATTAGAAAAACCATTTGGAACGAGATCGTTTGCGGAAAAACGTTTAATTATTCGAAATGGGCGGCCCTGTCCAAAACTGTCAAATTTAAAATCAGCACACAAGGACAGTAAAAGAGAGTATACTAGAAACTTCAAGGAAACTCAGTTCTCCCTTTACCCATGGCTAGCTGGATGCGAAAATAAAAATAAACTTTTTTGTTGGCCTTGTTTGCTGTTCTCTCGAATTAATTCTGCCTGGAGTTCCTCGGGTGTGGATAATTTAAATACTCTAAGCACACTTCAAAAAAAAACACAAACAAAGCGCATCCCACTTGCAATGTGTTTTTAATTTAGCCAGATTTGGTGAAAATAGAATAGATGAAGCTTTAAGTTCCCAATTACATAATTTCAATACCCAACATAACATCCAGGTTAGAAAAAATCGAGAGGTGCTCAAACGCCTAATAGATGTGACATGTTTTCTCGCAAACCAGGAGTTGCCATTTAGAGGACACAATGAATCTGCATGTTCTTTAAATAGAGGAAACTACATTGAGCTTTTAAATTTAATGAAGCAATACGACTCCACATTAGCACACCACCTTGAAACGGCAACGGTTTTTAAAGGTACATCAATGGCAATTCAAAATGACTTGATAAAAGCGGTTGGTGAGGTTTTACACAGTCATATTTCCAAAAAAATTGAGCAGTCAGAGTTTGTCGCAATTATGCTTGACGAGACTTCTGACATTCAAATGAAATCTCAATTATCTGTTGTATTTCGGTATTATTTCAATAAGAAAATTCATGAAACTTTCGTTGGATTTATCGACGTAAGCTCTGGGCGAACAGCAGACGATTTGTTTCAGTTAGTGACAGCTCTGTTGGAAAAATATGAAATTAAGGAAAAACTTGTAGCCCAGACTTACGACGGGGCTTCCGTTATGAGTGGCCATTTGAATGGACTTCAAATGAAAGTTAAGAACATATGTCCCAAAGCTACATTTGTCCACTGTTATGCACACGTTTTAAATTTAGTTCTGTCGCAAGGATTAAGCAATATTAGAGAGTGTAGAATTTTTTTTAGCACTTTGAATGGCATTGCAACGTTCGCATCTCATTCCAGCAAAAGGACGTATGCTCTTAAAGAATTTTTAAAAAGAAAAATTCCATCGTTGGCTGCGACTAGATGGTGCTTTAGTTCACGACTTGTCAATGTAGTCTACTCCTATGCGGAAAACATTCAACAGTATTTTGAAATAATTAAAAATGATGAAACAAGTACATGGGAAAGTAATGATCGAATGGCTGCATCAGGTTATTGTAAATTCCTGAAAAATTTTGAAACTGTTTTTCTCTTGAATGTGTTCTCGAAAATGTTTTCACACTCAGATGTACTTTTTAATACATTACAAAACGCCAATATAGATATTGTTTTTTGTACAAACCAAATAAACAAGTTCAAGGAATTTCTTGAGCTTCAAAGAAACGAAGGCTTTCAGGAAATTTGGCAATCAACCTTACAGACTGTGCCATCGCATCCTGAAAAACGAAAAGCTAGAAATGACCAATTTGGAACACATGAATTGAAGTACAGGAAGTTGTTCTTTGAAATCGTTGACAATTTAAGCATGCAAATGTCACAAAGGTTTGCATCCTTCGAGAAATTAAAGTATTTTGATTTACTTAACGGGAACAAATTTAGTAATTATCACCAAAAAAGCAATTTCCCTGAAGAATTAGTCAACAATCTGATTGAAAACTACCCAGATTTATTTGAATTTACACAATTAAAGAATGAATTGACTGTTTTTTATGAAAACACAGACGCTATACAACCTACAGGTTTAACTTCAACAGCTTTTGATGTCTTGCTCTGGATGGAGGCAAATATCGCCGGTAGCTTTGAACAGGTGTACAAGCTTGCAAAACTCGTATGTACAGTACCAGCTTCAACGGCTTCTGTAGAGCGTTCTTTTTCTGCACTAAAGAGGATAAAGACGTATCTTCGAAGTACTCAAGGTCAGGAGAGGTTGAGTTATTTAGCTCTCATATCTATCGAAAAAGAATTTTTGAAAGAGGTAAAAGAAACTGAAGATTTTTATGATCGAGTAATCGAAAACTTTTTGACGGTTGACCGACGAGTCGAATTTATGTATCGATAACTATGCTATTTGTGATGAGTGTTATTTTAAGATATTTATATAATTTATTATATGTTTTTTCTTTTTATCTTTGAAAATAAATTTTAAAAATTACGATTTGGTTTATTTATCTAAACTTTTCCAAAGCCCCTATAGCTAAACCAAGGCTAAGGACCAGGAATCGCCACTGCCATTCACCTGTTTTTTTAAAATTAACACAAACACCATCAAGATTTTCACGGTATCCAAATAATGTTCCTCCACTTCCTCTTCCAAAAAGCGATGTTTTAACTGCGGGTTCCCAGATAAGTTCGTAATTTAAAATTATATTCTTAAATCTATTTTCGTCATTTTCTAAGAGATGAGTTTCAAAAAGAACAAATATATCAAATTTCTTTACATAATTGAAAAAATTCACAAAATTTAATTTATTTTTTAAACCTGATTTATTATAACTAAATATTTTTGTTTTCTTATTTACTAGGGGATTCTCTATTTTACTCTGGTAGACTAGACCACTTCATGCGACTTTTGAAAATACATTTGAGCTTGTGGACATAGCCAAGAGATTTTCATTTGTTCTTAGCGTTATATGTGTTTTGGCAGCACTGACCGAGCTGACAGAGGATGTCAAATTTGACGTTTTGTGCTTGGTTTCATTATTTGTGCTTTCATTCAAAAATAATTTATAATTTATTGGAATGTCTCCAAAAAGTGATTTTATAACTTCACCCCCATTTTGTTCACCACATTTCAGCCCTTGCGCCGAGTTCCAAGTAAACATTTTTCCTGCAATAAGAAGTTTATCATCTCTTAATGCAAGTTTTGTTGTTGGGACTTTGAGACGAAGCTCCTTCATGATCGGAATCATTTTAGCCCATCGCTGTCGAACGTTGAGGGGCAAATCCTTATTTATGCTTATTTTAGTCCCCTTGAGCTTATTAGCATTCCTCAATACGCCCCACGCTGACTCCCTGGATTTCATTTTAACAATAAAGGTTGCATTGCTTACCATCTATCTTGAAGTATTCTAAATGCCTCATTTACGCGGATGATGTGACAATTTTTAAAACTATTTCTAGTATTAGTGATTGTGAAATGTTGCAATCCGACCTTAATTCGTTTTTTGACTGGTGTGTTCGTAACTGCTTGTCTCTTAATATAAATAAATGTAATTTTATGAGCCTCACAAGAAAACTTTTAGTAACTCCATTTAATTATTCGTTAAATGGAATTTCCCTATCATGTATGGAAAACGTAAATGTTCTTGGCGTCATATTAGATCGAAAGCTTGAATTTATTCAGCACATCAACTCCATATCAAATAAAGCCAATTCAATTCTAGGCTGGATTAAGAGAGAGTCACGGCAATTTTCAGATCCTTTTGTTACAAAACAGCTTTTTATAACATTTATTCGTCCCATTCTTGAATATGCTTGCCAGGTTTGGTCACCCCATTACGAATGCCATATATTAAGGTTAGAACGTGTTCAAAAAAGATTTCTGGGATTTGCCTTGCGGGGCTTAGGTTGGGAAAATCCTTACGAGCTTCCCGCATACATCAGTCGACTGAAACTAATTGATTTGCCATCCCTTGTGAATAGACGTTCTTATTTAAGTTTTGTTTTTATCGTTAAATTAATAAATGGTAACATAGACTCTTTGTACCTTTTGTCTCGAATAAATTTAAATATTCCTCAAAGAAACTTACGGAATCTACCTGGCTGCATAAATGTCCCAAACTGTCGTACTAATTATAAACGATTTTCTCCCTTAAACAAAATGTTTGAATTATTTAATCTTCTCAATAATAGATGTAATAACTTATTTGACCAATCGTTAAATTCTTCATCTAAATTTCAGTCAATTTGTATTGAATTATATAATTGTACTCTTATTATAGACATAAGTACTTAGCTACTCTTTAGCTATGCAAATAAATAAATAAATAAATTTAGGGCGTATAAACGTTTTGTAAATTGTAGCCAGATCAGAAGGGGTGAAAAACTTCTTGCAACTATTAAGAAAGCCTAAGCATCTTGCAGCATTCTTGGCAATCTCAAGTATATGATCATTCCAACGAATATTGTCACTGATACACATACCGAGTACTGATAGCTTTTCGGCCTCCTCGATGCAAGTAACATTAATGGATAATGGCATAGGGGGTATGTTAAGCTTCAACGACAAAAGACAGCATTGAGTTTTTGACGCATTAAACTCCACACGATTTCTAGTACCCCAATTCACAATGCTGTTTAAATCGGAGTTTAACGAGCTTATCATACGATTTCGTTGTATTAACACGTCCGAAGGCGAAGGCCGTGAATTATCAAACGTATACGAAAAGCTGAGGGTTGAGTCGTCAGCAAAACAATTTAATGGATTAGAAGTCACAGACAAGAGATCATTTATAAAAATGAGAAAGAGAGTCGGAGACAGAACGGAGCCCTGGAGCACACAAGCATTTATTTTGTTTAGATCAGACTTGAAACCGTCTAATACATCATGTATTGAACGGTCCAGAAGATAGCTTCTAATCCAACGAATAAGAGTATCATCGATACCAAATGCACGCATTTTCGATAAAATCTATCAAATGCCTTTGAAATATCAAGCGCAATAATCTTGCTTTCGCCAAAGCGATGCACAGATTTAATCCACTGTTCGGTGAGATATGCCATCAGATCACCAGTGGAACGATTGCTGCGAAAGCCGTATTGCCGGTCATTTAAAAGCTCCCGATCTTCGAGATATTTCTTGAGCTGACGATTTATCAGCGTTTCCATGACCTTGGAAAGAAGGGACGTAAGTGCAATTGGTCGGTAGGAGGAGGGGGAGGAGGAGTCACCTTTTTTTGGGACGGGCTGGACAAATGCTGTTTTCCATCTACTAGGAAAGATTCCTGAACGATAGGAGCGATGAAAAAGCTTACGCAGAAGAATAGGGGGTATACCATCCGGGCCAGCGGATTTGTGTATATCAAGATCTTGAAGTACTCTTGCTACTGTACGAGTGCGGAAAAATATCTGTCCCATAGAAGAATTAACGTTCTCAAGTACAGGAGGGGCATTGTTGCTTGCAGGCAACGTAGAACTTGCAGCAAAATGAGCTGCGAGCATATTCGCCTTCTCTGAAGAGCTGACAATGGGCTTATCGTCGACGATGAGCGTTGGAACTGATGATGACTTTGAGTTCTTGACGTTTTTTACAAATGACCAGAAGTTCTTACTGCCTTTGGGACATTGCAGAATTTTTTGACCAGTTAAAGTTGCGAAAGAAATTATTCAGACCGTCCCAGTGGGCTTTCTCGTATCGCCAAACGGTCCTAGTGGGAATTTTTTCTTTAACTGGATGGTTAAAGATCGAGAAATTAGCTGAAATGACACAATGGTCCGAGGTGCCAAATGGAGAAGTTACTTTAATAGTATATTTATCAGAGTGGGAAGTAAGGAACAAGTCAAGAGTATGGGCGAAATGCCCATCAACATCCGGTATACGAGTGGGCTCATCGACAAGCTGGGTAAGATGGTTATACTCAGCAAAGATCTCGGTATACCTTCCTTCGAGTGTTGTCTGGCCAGAATAGCGGAGCCAACTTGAATTGTGTACATTGAAGTCGCCCGTAATCACGACTTCAGTGTGAGGACAATGGGAAACAATTCGGGAAATTGAATCTGACAAAACATCTAGCTCATCACAAGTAGACATGCTGTCAAGATTCGGACTCCTGTAAAGAAAACAGTAATGAATGATATGCTTGCGGACAGTGAATTTGAGCCACAGGAAATTAAAGTTCGTATTAGAACAATGCCCATATTGGGGAAGGCTCTGGCAAGCAATATCATTCCTTATATAAACGACAAGACCATGGTGGGAAAAAAGTAATGGCACTAAGTTATATCCAAACAAACAAAATTCTGATAAATCAGTATTCTGTCCAACCTGGGTTTCACTTAATGCCAAAACAGCTGGCCTGTATTGCACAGTATGGGCGTACACAGAAAAGAAATTCTTCCTTAGCGCACGAATATTTGAATATACAACACAAAAATCACTTACCATTCTGAAAAACTAAACACAAAAAATTCAACTTTGACGAAACTAATTTCAGCGGTGCAGTATAGGCCCATAATAATTCCAATTATAAACAAATTGTCCTAGGTGCTATGCCCATAAAACAATTTGCAAACGGGAATTAATATAGAAAAAAAAAACACGATTGAAATATACATCAAATGTTACTCACCTATCCAGTGCAAAACCTCTTGCAATAAGCCTTGCAAGAGGCTTGCACTGCATAGAAAGCATCACTTATGGGTGGCGCGGGTGGAGAGGATGGGTATTGTTGGATGCTGTGCTGCGAATGCGAGCGAGGTATTTGGTGTATATTTTTTTTTGTTTTTAATTGGCACTGATTCTATTTATTTTTTCGAGTTTTGGGCTGAATTTAATTTATGGCTTTAGATTTATTGCACTATTAATGGTATGTATGGTATGGTTTGGTTTTTTTTTTTTTTTTTTTTGTAATATTTTTTTATTATTCGTCAAACCCGTTTGGACTGTTACAGTGTTAGGTGTCTAGTGTCTACACATACAGGCGAACAGAATTTTTAGACCAACTTTTTCGTCTTCACTGTCATCATAATGCCATGTTTCATTGTTATCCCAAAATCCTTTTTTCGCATAACTTGCCTTATATGTAGTACCTATACTCGCAAGTAAAAAAGTATTTACTATGATTTTTTGATGAATTTTAAGTATTTATTTAAATGAATTAAGTTTTTTACTCTAAGTATTTGCAATCGAGTTTACACTTTTTTATGAATACGAAACGAAGAAAAAACTGAAATTATTAACTTTATCTATTTACCTAAAGTTAGTACTTGGGTTTTATGCATACCACCCATTGTATCGAGAACTTCTCTGAAAGTATTTTTATATATTTTTTTTTTTTTTTAAATAAAGAGAATATTCCATTTATATGTTAATAAATGTTCATGTTGGTTAAGGTACAGTTATTAACTAGATTTACCAAAAAGAAGTTACAATTATTGTCAGCGAAGAAAACATGTTTATAATAATGACCAATCCAAATCAAATATTTTCTTCTGGTCCTTTTGCTTTCACTATTAATTGGTTCTATGAAAAAAGGCTGACGCAACTTAAGTCCGAGGTATAGGAACGCAGTTCGCTAGAGAGTAGGTACAGTGAAGTTAAAAATGAATAAAAGGAAATCTTTTCAGTTTCCAGAGTACAACGAGGTCCAAACTCCAAAGCTAAATTTTCAGTGTCAAACCCTGTCGTTTGTATAGGAGAGATAAGCCAGAATCAAGAAGATACGAAAAGAAAAGGGATGCTTTGTTCGAGGAACTTGGCCTGCTGGCGATGTGCTGCTCAGCTCGCCGGAATTTAGTACCCGAAACTAAACCTCATCAGCAACAAGATCCAAATCCGACTTGGAAAAAACTTTAAAGAGTAAAAAGGTAAACGGACGTTCATCACTATGTAAGTTCACTGCTTACGTAATTGCAGTTCGGCTTGTACCATATACCCTAGAAATTCGTAGGTATTCCCGGTTTCAACTTCCCCAAATATTAATATCATAACTAATAGGGGACCCTTAAATGGGTGACTGGGTCCCACTATTTTCACCGAAGCTACTAAGCTTACCTTCAGCAGGTCGCACCCCTAAAAAAGCTATCTCATGACTTTATAACTTCTTCTAAGGAGTTTATAAAAGTTAATGGAACTTGCAGTTAAGAACAAAATGAATCTTTTCTAATGTAGTGATCTGTAGCGGTGTTCTATGTGAAGACTTCGTATTCTATTTTATTATTACGTTTGTTTTGCATAAGACTACATCTTAGTTACGTCAAAGTTGAATTTTGTGTGTTTAGTTTTTCAAAATGGTAAGTGATTTTTGTGTTGTCTATGCAAATGTACGTGGGCTAAGAAAGAATTTCTTTTCTGTGTACGCCCATACTGTGCAAAAAAGGCCAACTGTTTTGGCATTAAGTGAATCCCAGGTTGGACAAAATACTGATTTATCAAAATTTTGTTTGGTTGGATATAACTTAGTGCCATTACATTTTTTTTTCACCATGGTCTTGTCGTTTATGTAAGGAATGATATTGCTTGCCAGAGCCTTCCACAATATGGGCATTGTTCTAATACGAACTTTAATTTAATGTGTCTCAAATTCACTGTACGCAAACATATCATTCATTATTGTTTTCTTTACAGGAGTCCGAATTTTGACAGCATGTCTACTTGTAATGAGTTAGATGTTTTGTCAGATTCAATTTCCCGAATTGTTTCCCATTGTACTCACACTGAAGTCGTGATTACGGGCGACTTCAATGTACACAATTCATGTTGGCTCCGCTTTTCTGCCCAGACAACACTCGAAGGAAGGTATACCGAGATCTTTGCTGAGTACAACCATCTTACCCAGCTTGTCAATGAGCCTACTCGTATACCGGATGTTGATGGGCATTCCGCCCATACTCTTGACTTGTTCCTTAATTTCCCATCCTGATAAATATACTATTAAAGTAACTTCTCCATTTGGCACCTCGGAACATTGTGTCATTTCAGCTAATTTCCCGATCTCCAACCATCCATTTAAAGAAAAAATTCCCACTAGGACCGTTTGGCAATACGAGAAAGCCAACTGAAAAGGTCTGAATAATTTTTCTTGCAACTTTAAATGCTCATTATGCTTAATCGATAATGACATTGATGCCAGTGCTGAAATGATTACAGAAGTGATTTTTCTTGGAATGAGAACTTTTGTCCCTCACATAACAGAAGGTATCAAACCAAAAGAAAAGTCTTGGTTTTCCGAAGAGTGTAAAGAAGCTATCAGGTTGAAAGAAGTAAGCTTCCGATCCTATAAAGCCAATCCAACTGAGGAAAATCGGAAGAAACATAAACAAGTCAGGAACTGGTGCAACTCCGTTATCCATAAAACGAAATTTTTACATGACCAGAAGCTACGGCAAAAAAGTGTGTTATGTCCCAAAGGCAGTAAAAACGACTGGTGATTTGTAAAAAAACGTCAAAAACGCAACGTCATCATCAGTTCTAACGCTCATCGTCGACAATAAACCAATTGTCAGCTCGTCAGAGAAGGCGAATATGCTCGCAGCTCATTTTGCTGCAAGTTCTACGTTGCCTGCAAGCCCAATGTCCCTCCTGTACTTGAGAACATTAATTTTTCTATGGGACAGATATTTTTCCGCACTCGTACAGTAGCAAGAGTTCTTCAAGATCTTGATATACACAAATCCGCTGGCCCGGATGGTATACCCATAATTCTTTTGAAGAGGTGTTGTTCATCACTGGCAAAATCATTGCGTAAGCTTTTCCATCGCTCCAATCGTTCAGGAATCTTTCCTAGTAGATGGAAAGCAGCATTTGTCCAGCCCGTTCCAAAAAAAGGTTACTCCTCCTCCCCCTCCTCCTACCGATCGATTGCACTTACGTCTCTTCTTTTCAAAGTCATGGAAACGCTGATAAATCGTCAGCTCAAGAAATATCTCGAAGATCGGGAGCTTTTAAATGACCGGCAATACGGCTTTCGCAGCAATCCTTCTACTGGTTATGTGATGTCATATCTCACCGAACAGGGGAACAGATCTTTGCATCGCTTTGGCGAAAGCAAGACTATTGTGCTTGATATTTCAAAAGCATTTGATAGAGTTTGGTATGAAGCTCTTTTATCGAAAATGCGTGTATTTGGTATCGATGTTACTCTTATTCGTTGGAATAGAAGCTATCTTCTGGACCGTTCAATACAAGATGTATTAGACGTTTTCAAGTCTGATCTCCACAAAATAAATGCTGGTGTGCTCCAGGGCTCCGTTCTGTCTCCGACTCTCTTTCTCATTTTTATAAATGATCTCCTGTCTGTGACTTCTAATCCATTAAATTGTTTTGCTGAGTCGTCAGCCACCAGCTTTTCAAATACGTTTGATACTTCACGGCCTTCGCCTTCGGACGTGTTATTACAACGACACCGTATGATAAGCTAGTTAAACTCCGATTTAAACAGCATTGTGAATTGGGATATCAGAAATCGTGTGGAGTTTAATGCGTCGAATCAATGCTGTCTTTTGTCGTTAAAGCTAAACATACCCCCTATGCCAATATCCATGAATGGTACTTTCATCGTGGAGGCCGAAAAGCTATCAGTATTGGTATATGTATCAGTGACAACCTTCGTTGGAATGATCATATACTTGAGATTGACAAGAATGCTGCAAGATGCTTAGGCTTTCTTAATAGATGCAAGAAGTTTTTCACCCCTTTTGATCTTTCTACAATTTACAAAGCGTTTATACGCCCGAAACTTGAGCATAACTCCCATCTCTGGGCAGGTGCTTCTCAAAACTGTTCTTCACCTGCTCGACAGAGTTTAGAAAAAGAGTTAAAATTGATAAGAGAGAGAAACATTATGGAAACATTTCCATCCCTTGAACATCGTCGAAATGTTTCATGTCTCCTTATGGAACGCTCATCAGCTTACACTTGAGCCCAATGGAGGACGTACCGTGAAATATAGGGATTCTTTCTTTAGGCGTACAACAGGAATGTGGAGTGAATTGCCTGGCACAATTTATCCTTACCATTTTGATCTCCAAACATTCAAGACCAATGTTCATCGACGCCTCCTTTTCCTTCCTCCCTAATTTCCTATCGCTCGCGCTGTGACTAATCATTAAAAGGGCTATAACAAACCCCTTGAGCGCAGGTGCCGTTGATCTTCTGATGACCACCCATTTCCCGGGTTGCAGAGATAGCAATTCCAACATACTCCAAAATCTATACGTGCAGACTGCACATTTGGGCAATCACAGAACCGTAATAAGCAAAGAAAACAGCCTGGGCTATAATGAGTTTCGATCCGTATAAGTCCCCTGGCCTATATGGCAGAAAACACTAGAAATCTTCATAGAGTGCCTATCACTTAACCATATTCCAAATACTTGGAGGCAGGTTAGATAAGTCTAACGTTTGTTCTGAAAACTCTTGAGCGCAACCTAGACATCCATATAAGAGGAATCCTAGAAAGATCTCCCCTCTCAAAATCCCAACACGCTTATCTCAAAAGCAGATCCCCCGAAACGGCTCTGTATGAGGTAGTAAGGACGATAGAAAAAACCTTAAAAAATTGACAATGGCATCCTTCCTAGACGTGGAAGGTGCCTTCAATAATGTCCTAACTGAATCGATATGTCAATCACTAGTCGACTTCGGGGTCGATGAATACATACGTAACTGGATAGTTTCTATGCTCAGTAATAGAATAATTCAGGCATCTTTAGGCAATATCCAAACCATCAAATTCGTTAATAGAGGTACACCACAGTGAGGTGTTCTTTCACTCCTACTGTGGTTTCTTGTAATAGACAAGGTTCTTGTCGAAATCGAGGACAGTGGAGTGAAGGTCGTAGCCTATGTGGATGACTTGGTCGGTCTTGTGTCAGTTTTTACCTGTTATTAGTGAAAAACAGTAAGGGCGTTGAGGAAAGTTAGCCACTGGGCCACTCGCTGTGGCTGGACCGAAAGACCATACGGTCATAGCAATATCTCAAGTCTTTTACCTGCCGATTTAACCCTGTACCCCACTGACTACTGCAAACCATCTCTTAGCTTCTATAAAAGTTTTAAAACAGGATTCCCTTCAAGAACAGAATGGAAAAACGAAGATGTTATAGGAGACTTTGACATAACGATCTTCATTGATGGTTCCAAGATGGAGTGTGGAGTTGTTTCGGGCATTTTTCAGAAATGCTCAATGTATCCAAGTCTTTTCGGCTCCCTGAATTTGATAGCGTCTTTCAGGCAGAAGTTCTTGCAATCAGGGAGGCTTGTACATTACTGCAACAATACTCGCATCTAAATCGAAATGTCGCTATACGAATCGATAGTCATGCCGCTATCAAACCATTAAATTCGACATCCACATCCTTAAAATTAGTCAGGCAATGCCAGGAAGAACTGGTTGATCTTGGCTCCAACCTGAAAGTCACTCTGCTCTGGGTTCCAGGGCACAGTGGTTTTCAGGGGAACGAAAAAGCAGATGAGCTGGCCAGGCAAGGATCGGCTCTCCACAGCTCACTTGCCGAAGCCGTCAACATTCCGCTGGGGGCTGTGAAGGGCATTGTCTTATCACACTTTACATCCTTATCTAATCACAGGTGGAGCAATTTGACCAATTGCATCGTATCCAGGAAGATGTAGCCTGCCTACAATAAATCTCGAACAAACGCATTGCTCTGCAAAAACCGGTCAGATATAGCCAGGGTGGTAGCATTAAGCACGGGCCACTGGCCAAGTAAAAAAATCAAAGATCCTATTAACTTCCTGGATGCGACAAAATGGCTTTAAATAAATCGTTTATCCCGAATAATCACATCCTCAAACTAGTTCATCCCATTCCTCTCCTTAAAATCCTGCTAATCATTCTAATCAAGCAATCAGGTGATGATGGTGCAAGGGACCCATCTGAGGGTCATATATCTCACCTTTGGGGTGGGGTTATCACCTGGGTGTTTCCTAGGCTGGACCACAGACCAATACAGACCGCCAACTCATACTTCTCTTGCTTGAAACACCCTGTGAATACATATCTGTCTGTGCATTTTGTAATGGCAACCATACCTATGCCATTTATTTTGTTGGTGTGTTTACTAAATGGGTTTAAAAAGCAAGGGAGAGCATCACACTCTCAAAATAAGGGGCATATCAGCTGATTTTCAGCTTGTAGGCAAAAAGAGAGACCATACAGTGAGTTGCCGGTCTAAATCTTATTGGTCCGTGGGCTGGACCCACTTACAAGGCCAACTCCTTGGACGCGGTTTCAATGTTCCCTTACCAACCAGCACCCTGCCTAGGTGGCATACAGTCTGGCTGCTTGAAGTCGACTAAGGAGTGCCGTGGCAGCTTATAATTGTCTCCCCTCACCCCTATTCGGCCAACCCCTTTGGCGGATTTAATATGACCCCAACCAGCACCCTGCCTAGGTGGCATATAGTCTGGAGTTTGGTTGCTTGAAGTCGACTTAGGAGTGCCTGGGCAGCTTATAATTGTCTCCCCTCCCCCCTATTCGGCCAACCCCTTTGGCGGATTTAATATGACCCCAACCAGCACCCTGCCTAGGTGGCAAATAGTCTGGAGTTTGGTTGCTTGAAGTCGACTTAGGAGTGCCTGGGCAGCTTATAATTGTCTCCCCTCCCCCCTATTCGGCCAACCCCTTTGGCGGATTTAATATGACCCCAACCAGCACCCTGCCTAGGTGGCATATAGGATATAGTCTGGAGTTTGGTTGCTTGAAGTCGACTTAGGAGTGTCTGGGCAGCTGATAATTGTCTCCCTTTCCCTACCTTCCCCTTCCGCAGTCCTCGCAATCCCTCTAATCAATCAGGTTTTTTGACGGGGAAACCCTCTTTAGAGCCATACACCTCGCCTAGGTTGCGGGTTTGTGATTCTTGGGGGTTTCCACTCCAAGCCCGCGTACTGGACCAAGTCTTGACAGAACCAGTGTACCTTTACCAACCAGCAACCTGCATAGGTGGCATAAAGTCTGGAGTTCGGTTACATGGAACTGTCCTATGGTTGGCCTGGTAGATTGAGTCACCTTTCCAAGGGAAAACTAATTCTTCCCGTCCTTCTCCGTAAAATACATACTATCGCATCCTTCTAATACTTCGTTAAGTTGTTTAGTTAATGGTAACAAAACGGCGGATACCAGCGCTAATTGGGTTCTTTTAAAGAGTTTTTCAACTCAAATTAGAACCGCCATTTCTACCTACCTACCCTACCTAAGGATGAGCATCACTTTAGTTGACACGGATCCTTTTTTAATGCATTAACATTAGGTAATGAAAACATAACTATTGTTTCTTTTTAGTGCTTAGTTGTACATTCAATTTAATATCTCATTCCTTAGTTCTTATTGAGACACCTGTGTATCAAAAAATAGCCCATGAAGTTTTTTTTTTTTTAGTTGAGTGTCTGCACATTTCAAACTAACCTTTGTCGTGAATGAATATCATTCTGACAGACATTAAATAGTGTAAACATTCTCAGGTTAAATTTGTGTTTCACTAAATATTCGCACTACCGTTTGAAATCCCAAATAAATAAAACTACGATGTAACCTATTGCACTGTGTGGTAGCCAAAGCGGTAGCGAATGCCAATCTCTGTTCAAACTTCCACTTTCTATTTCGATTTAACACACAAACAACATGGAATACAGCAACATAAAGGGGCAGAAGCGGTATGGCAGCGCAATTTCATTAAACAGCCAAATGTTTCCTCTACCTGTCGGAACGCCTATCGATCTTCAAAATACCCGAAGTGTAAGCTAACCCAAGGCCTTTCCCACCCAGTAATTTACAGGTGAGGAAGGATTTAATGGAGGCTCAGTTCTCTTATCCTTTCTGGCTCTGTGTTTACCTAAATCCTTGTTGAAATCTCACTGTTGGATTTAAATGAAACCCTTGTTTCTATGTTTAATGTCCATTTCAGGATGTTTAATTTGTTGAGGAGGAAATTTTTCATTTAAACAGGACTCAGTTGTTCTTTTGGGTCGGCTGGTGTTTGTGTACCTCGTGGGGTCTTTTGCAGCATATGCGACTACCTCGTTAAGGTGTGTGATATAGTTTTTCATACCAATGTATTTCCGTTGAGAGAAGAAACAAGGAATGTATGAGCTTGAACATTTTTTTTTGACGATTGATTTCTCACGACTTTAATTTTACCTTCCAGCCATGAATCAAAATGTCTAATAATTTGCTTCGGTATCAAACAAAAGTGCCGAATACCAAATTTTCAATTAATTTTTATTTTGTCAGTTAAGAATAATTTTATTAACTATGGTCAAAGTGAAAGCACTCCACTTTGTTCTATATACAACAACAACAACTGCCTTCATTAGTATGCAATGTAGATGGAGAATATTAATTGACTACAACAAGCCATTAGCCTGGTGCAGGATGCGAAACACTCCCCATCTTGTCATGAGAGGACCCCATCCCAAATCCCGCACCCGATCCCCAAAAACAGAGCCACTTGTGATGGCATACTGTTATTAGGGTTTAACTGAAATTGAAGTTAATTCTGCGAGCGTGCTTGGCATATTAATATGGAATGTTAGGTAAAGTAGTACGCCGAAGATGACTACGGCGACGACGATGAATATCTTGAGAATCGCCCCCGCCTCTCCTTGCGGATATATTAAATGAGTAGGTAGGTCAAAATGTTGTTCTCTTTTATAATAGTATGCAAAACATGGGAAATTATTGAAAACTTATGCAAAACATTACTAATTGAAACCCGCCCGAGAGATGAATAATTTTGTATGTACAGGGCATTCTCAACGTCGCGTTGTCGTCATCCTCGCTTTCATTATCCTTTTTTGTTATTGTATCTTTATAAATAAAATATGTTCCTTTTCGATTGTTGAATTTCAAATTATGCACCAAAAAGCCTTGATTAGGTTTTTATTAATTTATTACGTAATTTACAGCTTCAGTGAGTTTAACATAAATCATGAGGCAATTTTCAAACCGACGATCGAGCTGTTCTGGGGCGTGAAACTCGAGGAACCACGGTTAGAACCAAACCGACCGAAAATAATGTTACGTTTTCGATCATAATCCACCTACGATTGCATGCTGGCTTTATCCAATTACAAATCCCCTTCACAAGCAAGCAATCATTATAAATTGATTGCCTCAGGCTTCCGATCTTTCAAAGAGTTTTCCCTTAAACTTGATATCTCATATACGAGTACCTATACGATTCTGTATCTAATGTCTCATCAGTGCATTGGTTTATTCTGCTATAAATATTCTTTTATAGTATGGTGGAGATCCTTTCAAATCTTATCTGGCTAAGGAATAAACACGTCACATAGGAAACAGAAACAAGATCACGATTCATGACTTCAAGAGGAATGGGGTATTTTAAGCTGTGTATACCTGCTCAAACTAATATAGTGGCAACGACAATACCATTCAATACAAAGTACACGACTGGGTTGCTAACCTATGTCATAAGAAGATTTCGCGGTACGATGCAATTTGATCGGTCTTATTTAGATACTTTTAAAAATAAAAAAAAATGCCAAAGGAACTACTTTTTATTTTTTAATTTGAAATTAGTTAATGCTCGAATTGAAATTAAATTTCTCAGATTATAAACCACATCAATACCAACCTGTATACCAAACATTAACCTGTAACAAATTGTTTCCTTGATAAAAGCTATTCTTATAGATGGAGAGCCAGCGATCGCCAGACATACGTCATAGTATAAAGGCTGAATTTTTGTGTGTGTGTTCAGCCTAGTTGAGGGAACAACTTTTGTTCTGCACGAACCTTGGGTCGCGGTGGCTTTGGCAGGTATGGAGCCAAACAGGTGCATAAAAAATCGTGTTTTTTACGTTATAGTATAAAAGCTAATTTTGATATATGTTCAAGTTAACACCACTATAAGCACATAACAACAACTGCCAGACACTATGGGTGGTGGGTTCCCCCCGCCAGACGCGTCTAAGAAACCCAAAAAGTTGAAAAAAATACGTTATAGTATAAAAGCTAATTTTGATATATGTTCAAATTAACACCATTACAAGCACATAACATCAACTGCCAGACACTTTGGGTGGTGGGTTCCCCCCGCCAGACGCGTCTAAAACCCCCAAAAAGTTGAAAAAACTACGTTATAGTATAAAAGCTAATTTTGATATATGTTCAAATTAACACCATTACAAGCACATAACATCAACTGCCAGACACTTTGGGTGGTGGGTTCCCCCCGCCAGACGCGTCTAAAACCCCCAAAAAGTTGAAAAAACCACGTTATAGTATAAAAGCTAATTTTGATATATGTTCAAATTAACACCATTACAAGCACATAACATCAACTGCCAGACACTTTAGGTGGTGGGTTCCCCCCGCCAGACGCGTTTTAAATCCTAAACAAATTGCTAAAAATACACAAAGATAGACCGAAAAAAAAGTTTGACATATGTATTGGTTGAAGTGTTTTTTGAGTTTTATCATTGTCTATCATCATCATGTCTAAAACATCCCGGTGCTTTGCTCATAATTCATATCCAACCCAAACTGCCTATACCTACTAGATAATTGAGCTTATGTTTAAAGCCCAGTCAGAGACTTGGTACGCAGATCGTTCAATATGAAATATTACCTTTATCTTGAAAAATCTATTTAATAAATTAGTTTAATTAAAATAAATGTTTATTCGTTTGTTTGTTGTTATAATTAAAAAAAAAAAAACTTGAAATGCAAGTTAAGCTTCTTCACAGTTTATTTTTTTGTCACTGGAATTATGTATCAGCATCACAAATGTCCCAGTCACTTGATTCGGAGGCTTGAAATTCATCATTAACATTGCTTTCAGACGTGCCTGTCAAAAATAAACAAGATGATTTGCGTTAGGCAACGAATTGCTTTTAAATGAAAATATGTACCTGATGGAGATTGAAGTGACTCACTGACAAAGTTTGGCAATTGATCGCCTTCAAACCATTTAAATGTGTATTGGTTGCCAGTTAATAACCAACCGTAATTTTTAGGGTCATAAGTGCTTGGATTTTTTTTATGTGCATTATTCCAGATTTTTGCTATATAATTAGCTCTTAAAAAGTGTTGGAGTAATTCTTTTTTGCAAGGCGGCAGATTGCTCGCGTCGAAATTCCTTAATTTCTTTTGAAATGATTCATTTATTGTTTTAACTGAGTATGTATTTAAAAATAAATTTAAAAATAATTGAACTAACTCGAGCGGCATCGACATCAATTCCATCTGCTATATTATATAATTCGCATATAAATTTTTCAATACAATTAAAAACATTGGCTTTCTCCTCATCGTTTAAAATATCATCGCCACCAAATTTGCAAAATGCTTGTTGATATTCTTCCTTTTTTTTGTAATAATTTAAAGGGCTTAACTTTCCCTTTTCTAAAGAATGCAGGATTATAATCACATCCTGTGATGGCACGGAATCCAGGTAAGCTTTTACAAAATGGAGCTCCTAATTGTAAATAAATTTTTGTAAGGTCTATGTACCTTGCCTTATTTCCTGTTCCTGCAAGCATCCAGACGTGTGCATTTTCATTTTTCAGGTGGTGCATATGAGCAAGCATTATAGCAGCAATATCAGTGTCAGTGGCTCTGATAACCATATTGGCCTTATTTTCAATGGTGCACATATGGTACACAATTTTAGTGTCTGCTTCTTCGTGATCGGGACAAGTTAGGTCTTCAACTATATTAGTCACAATTTTGTTATCATCATTAGTAACAAACGAATGACACTGCCTGAAATTAACATTTATAGTTTTGTTTCCAATAAATGGGACCATTTCATCAGTTGCCCAGTGTAATATAAAAAACTCAATTATAAACTATTATAATATATCTTTATTTAATTTAATATAAATAATGTTACTAATTTTAACTCTTCTTTATTTGATATCAGTAGTTACGTCTATTCGCTTCGCGATTCGATATTCCACTGATCTACATAATAATATCTCGATGATCAGTTGGTCTTGGTAGTGCTGTTTAACTACTACTGTCGTCGTCTCGCTCTGTCGTGTTTGCCGCTAAAGCTCGACCATCCTTACGTTTGTCGTCGTCCTCGGCGAAGTCCAACTCTATCTCGATCCACTTCTTCATTCTGTCCGCCGACCATACCGCTGAGTAAGGTTTTTGGGTCCTGGGTGCGAATGGCATATCGGCCACTTGATATCGGTCGTGTGGCAGGACCACTGTTACGCAATAGGGTCCTCGGTATCTAGCCTCCAATTTCCGCGACGTTCCAGTAGCTGCGACTCCGTCATTGAGCAACATCACCAAATCGCCTACTTTATACAGTTTTGCTTTCCGGTGTTTTTGGTTATGGTGTCGTTGTTGATAATCCTGTTTTGCCGTTGTTGCTTCAGTCGCTTCCTTTCGCATCTGATCGATGTTTGCAGTCCCTTGGTTAAGGTCAACACCCTGAGATAAAGCGTCGCGAAACGGGTCGCGAGGGAGGTATCCCATCAGTAATTGATGAGCAGTTTTTCCCGTGGTCTCGTTATAAGTGTTGTTGATACCCCACTGGACAATTTTCGTTTTTTGGTCCCATTTTGTCTCTTCTTCCACAGTGGCTAGGAGTGCGTGTAGAATAGTTCGGTTGTAGCGCTCCACCTGTCCATTTGCTCTAGGTGTTCTTGTGGCATTTTGTATGTGCTGTATAGAGTAACTTTTCATGAAGTCTTCAAACGCGTGTGAGGTAAACGCAGTTCCCTTGTCCGATATTATTCGTCGGGGCGGACCAAAAGTGAAGAACACATCTGCTAGGAAATTGAGCACCGCCTTGGTTTGAGTGCTGGGTAGAGCTTTTATATTGATGTACTTAGTAAAGGCGTCTACAAGTACAATGAGGTATACATTTCCCTTTGTAGACTTCACGAAGGGTCCCAAATGGTCAATGTGTAGAGTGTCGAATGGTACGGTTCCCTTCTCAATGGGGAACAATTCACCTCTGGGTTGAGTTTCCTTCTTGTTGTACGCGCATTCCACACATGCCTTCAAGTATTTTTTGACAAACTGGGTCATTCTCGGGAACCAGTATCGAGCTCGCAGATGCATTATCGTTTTCTTTTCAGAGAAGTGGCCCATCAAATCATGGCTGTTGCGTAGGACTCTGTTTCTTACTCCCTTTGGAATGAAAAGTCTGAGCTCTCCGTCTACTTTTCTGTAGAGTCGTCCTTGTAGGAGAGTGTAATCGTGATGCATTTGCTTTTCGGTCTCTGTGGTCGGTGGTGTTTGTAGCACTTTAGTAATTTTTTCGGCCTCCTCGTCTTGGAGTTGTAAAGAATACAGCCAGTCCATTTCTTCAATATTAACCTTGAGTACAGTCATATCTACCACTTCAGGGGATTTCGCGATTTCACATGGGTTCCTGGACAGTGAATCCACATGAACCATTTGCTTCCCCGTTCTATGGAACACTTCGTAGTCGTACTCCTGCATGCGTAACCACCATCGTGCAATTCTAGGTATCATTTCCTTCTTTTTCATCGTGGTTTTGAGTGCTTCACAGTCGGTAATGATAATGAAATGTTTTCCAAGGAGGTACTGCCGGAATCTATTCGTTGCTTCGACTACTGCTAGAGCCTCCAGTTCGTAGCTATGGTACTTCGACTCTTCCTTCGTGGTTCTTCGGCTATAATATGCGACAGGGTGTTGTTCTCCATTTCCCGTCTGAAGCAGTACCCCGGCAATTCCCTTGCAGCTGGCGTCTGTATGCACTTCGTGTGAGGATTTTGCGTCGTATAAGGCAAGCACTGGTTTCTTTATGAGACACTCTTTCAGTTGGTCAAATGCAGCTTGTTCTTTGGCTCCCCACTTGAACTCATGGTTTTTCTTAGTTAGTTCAGTTAGTGGTGCTGCAATTAATGCATACTCCTTTATGAATTTCCTGAAATAGCTTGTGAGTCCAACAAACTGTCGAACCTGATGCTCAGTAGTGGGTGTTACAAACTCTTCTACTGCAATCGTCTTTGCTCTACCGGGCTGGATGGTACCGTCTTTGACGACATGTCCCAGGAACTCTATTTCTGTTTTGAAGAACTCACACTTCTTCAAATTTAGTGTTAGGTTTGCCTGATCGAGTAACCCCAAGAATTTTCTCAACTTTTCCATTCCATCATCAAATGACATTGCGGGTATGACAAAGTCATCCATGTAGCTCACGATGTGTTCCGGCAACATGCCTTGCTTTATGATTCTCATCAGTTTCTTAAAGTAAGCTGGGGCATTTACAAGCCCAAAGGGCATGACTTTAAACTCGAACAGCCCATCCGGAGTAATAAAAGCTGTGAGAGGAATATGTTCCGTTTTTATGGGTATTTGGTAATACCCCGATGCCAAATCCAATACAATAAAGTAGTCATACCCTACTAAGTTATTGAGTTCCTCTTCCACCAATGGTGCATGTGCTTTCACTTTCTTCGTGGCGGTATTGAGTCGCCTATAATCCACGCACATCCTGTCTTCACCATTTTTCTTCTTAACAAGTACGACTGGGGCAGCGAACTCGGACTTAGACTCCTGTATGACATCGCAATTCAACAACGTTGTTACCATTGATGATAGGACTTCTCTTTTTGCGTATGGAACCTTATAAGGGTGTTGGAATACAGGTTCGGGTTTATTAAGTTCAATTTCCATTTCCACCATGGTTGTCCGTCCCAATTCCTTTTGGTTCATTGCTATACACTGCCGAAATTCGTTAAGGAGCGAGACTAGTTCCTTTGAATCAAATTCCTTGTTCACACAGAGGTCGGCCACAGTAATTTCCGAACGGTCGTACATTCCGGTTGTTTTCGTATCACCCTTTGTAACAGTCAAAACGTTTCCTTTCTTTGTTACCATACAGATTGGATCATTTAGTATATCCTTGCCAATTAGAACCGGTTTGGTCATGGTTCCATCCGAAACCACTACTGCTTTGACTGAAAAGATAGCATCGTCGATAACCATAACGCAATTAATTTGTCCCAGTCCCATACATCTTCCCCCTCCAAATCCAAGTAATGTTATGCTGCACGGCTCAATTGGTGTTCCAGCTTCCTTGGCTACTCGCTGCACTACTACGGTTTGTTGACTGCCAGAATCCAGTATTGCGGCGTATTCTCTACCATTGATTGTTACTTCCTTATAATAGCAATCTGGGCTCTCGGGTGTAATGATGTTTATTCGCACATTCTTCTCATTTGGTTTTCCGACTTCACCCGAGCTCCGGTGGTCATTCTCTTCGCTAGTCGCCCATGGTCTTTTCCGGCTTTGCGTACATTGTCGAGAAATATGACCGGCTCTATTGCAGTTATAGCAGACAAGTGGGTTCCGTTGTGGTAATGATGATCGATTTTGCCATCCTGACCGTTCATTTGTTTGTGGCCACTTTGACCACGATGCTGGGCTACTGATTGCCGGTCGACTAACACTTGCTGTTCTTAGGGTTGCACTGGTAGATGTTAGTATAGCTCGATTGTCCCCACGAATGTCTTCACACCATTTAATAATCGTTTAGTCCACGCAGGATGTATTGGATAATAGTTTTATCCGCGAGATGGATTCTCTTTCCGATCATATTCATCTCGAAGCAAAAGCTTTCGATTGTTTCGGTGGGCTTCCTGGTCTTCCTCATCAGCTGCTGGTGAACATCTATCTCGCTCTGTTGATGCGGGAAGTTGACTTTCATACCTGCTGCTAATTTATCCCAGGATTCTGAAGCTTCGCGGTTGGTATCCCACCAGTATCGCGCAGGACCTTGCATTTTGGAAGCTAGAGCCAGCAACAACGCTTTCTCGTCCCAATCGTACGTTTTGGTCAGTATTTCCACTTGGCTCACCCACTCGTCTGCAGATACCGATGTGATGTCCCCTGGAGAGAAGACTGGCAAGGCATCTGCCATCTCCCTGATGCTATAATAACTTCTTGGCCTTTGCATCGGGGTTGGTGTGGGTGTCCTCGTTGCATCTAAAAGTCGTAGTTGGGTATTCATTTCTCTCTCCTGTTGCATTAACCTCCTCTCAGTTTCCAGCAGCGCTTTTTCTCGCCTGATGAGGTCCCATTCTCTCTCCCTCATCTCCCGATCGTCCACAGTGCCGGTTTCAGATGAGATTGTTGCTCTCTCTCCATCCTCGTTCAAGCTGTTAATTCCGGTTACCACTCCACTAGCGTCGTTTGACTCGGGTCCCTGTTGTTGTGACATCTGTTTCTCCCTAGTCTTGTCGTGTGTCAGGATTCTGTTAATCAGGGTTCTCTTCGATCCAGTAACTGGTAGCTCTCGGTTCCTTAGCTCATCTTGGAGCTGTTTGACATTTAGTTTGTCCATCTGTAAATTTAAAAATAACTTGGTTAGGCGTTTTCTAAAAAATTCTTGATATGGAAGTATGTGAGCCCAGTCTTCCAGCTCGGCTGCTTCCATACTACCTTATCATACTACCTTCATACGTAAGCGTAAATTTTGATTCTTACATATACGCTTTGGTTCTTTACACACCCAACTGCCTAACTACATACTAATCTTTTTAGCTTAAATATTCCCAGAAGTTCGTTCCCATTACTCTCGTCAACTATATTATCATATAGCAACCTTATCCAATTCCTATTCCATTAGTCATGAAATAAAATCATCGATTGGTTATCTTATAGTAAACCTTATGCACCCCACCAGTTGTCGACTATCACACCCCTTTACCGCAACACAACGAAAATCGACCGTCTTGTCTTTCATGCAACTAGAAAATCTTGAATTCTGAAACTACATCCCAGTGGAGATTGGCACATTATACCAATATCCCAACTGTCCTCTATAATCGTCATAATTCCAAATGTAGGTATTCCAAAATTTATTTGGGAGTCCGACATACGACATACAACGCTTGTTTGCTGTTTCCGCCAGCCATCATTATATTATACATTTAAATCATCTCTTTTTTTTTCTTCTTTTCTATCATGAACACCATTTTTCCTTTCTTTGTTATCCTTTTGTGCACCAAAAGATAACCGCTGTATCATTTTATTGTATCTTTATTTGCTTAGTTTTGATATCTCGATCTTCTCCCTCTCTCTTGGCTTGTTTTTTCGTTAACCGAAAATACTACCTTCCGTCTGCGTCGTTCACTCACTACACCAACCAACACAGCCACCGACAATGCAACATGTCTTCCCCCCGCCTGTCTACATACCGCCGATGATAACGGTGCGTCTGCCATCTTGCAAAAACCAATTTTAAATTTTACATGATTCCCTCCCGAGACACTGCAATGTTTTTAATATTTTGTATACCAAAATCTCAGCACAGAGCAATGCCTCGACAGTCAATCAAATAACAACAAAAATTTCTAGTTCTTAATCCAAGCTCAAAATATATAACTTCTCCAGTACCAAGACCAACCAATAAATCACCATACTTATCTTTTTTTTTCAAGCAGCACGTGAATTTCACCTCACTTCTGATTTATAAACTATTATAATATATCTTTATTTAATTTAATATAAATAATGTTACTAATTTTAACTCTTCTTTATTTGATATCAGTAGTTACGTCTATTCGCTTCGCGATTCGATATTCCACTGATCTACATAATAATATCTCGATGATCAGTTGGTCTTGGTAGTGCTGTTTAACTACTACTGTCGTCGTCTCGCTCTGTCGTGTTTGCCGCTAAACAATGAGAGCCTGCTTAAATTTAGAATTTCTTAATTCTTTTGAAAAATCAGCTGGTCGAACTTGGTCGGGCCCAGTAATGGTATAGTCCATATTAACTGATTCTTGACGAAGGGTTCTTTCATAGTCCTTGATTGACGGAGTAAAATATTGGTCAAACACAACGTCGATTCTTAAAGCATGAAATCTAGTGCCCATATGTAAAATTTTCTTAGAAATATTTCCAAATGCCCTTGGAACTTCAGTCATTGTGTGTAAGAGAAAGAAGCCATCAATTATTAAAATGTCAACATGAGACGGTGGCTCGTGATCAATCTTTTTTTCCAAATGTTTCATCAAAGCAGATTTTTCAGTTTTACAAATAGCACCACCCAAATGGCACATAGACATAGGCACTGGTGTAATTGGGTATGATAAAATTTTAGATATATCAATATTGAAATCTATTGATATCCCAAGCATTCGTCCAAATAAATCCCGCTGAATCCTTACTTCTTGAATCTTACCTCCTACTTTCACTTTTTTTTTCTTTTCGTAATCATAACTAAAATTTGTGAGTGGGGTTTTTGTTATTGGTTTTTTAAATCTACTGATATCGGCTCCACATTCAGCAATGAAAGTCTCACGTTTGCAGTTGCCATTTTTTTCAACATTAAGAAGAAACTGTTCTACAAGATCGGATGCTGCTTTACCAGATGAAATATTAATTAATTGTTCTTTAGGTATTGTCAAATTAAAAGGATTGGTGAATTGGTTAAAGGTGGTGATAAATTTTTGCAATTGTGATATGCTTTTTTGAATATTATTATTATCTAACTCTGCTGAAACGTCCTGTTGTTTTTGTAAACCTAGCTCTTCATAGACATGACTTATTATTGTTGCTCTCACATCATGGCTTCGGGCCCATCGTTGACGAGCGGAGATTGAATTGGTGAAATGAATTACTCCAGTTAGCCTTCTAGCAGCATCAGCATTTATTGTTTGCTCTAAAACCAAATCGATGGGCTGTCTTGAGAATGGTTTGTCAGTTCTTTTGATTCCGAAGAAACCTCTTTGAAATTCGTCGTATAACCCAGGATGAGTTTCTTCTACCTTGAGTAAGTTGTCATAGTACTTGACTGTCCATCGTGCGTAATTTGGCTGGTTACATATAAAGAATAAATTCGTGATTTTTGGCCAGCACAAATTTGAAAAGCTCAAAATCGCCAACGCGGATGCTTCTTGATAAAATTAAGTAATAATGTACCAGGTTGATGTAAATTAAATAAAATTGAGGTGTTTTACCAAACTTGCCGTTTAGTGTTTGATCTTTATATATTAAATAGTCGTTGAATAATTCTTCAAACTCAGCACTTTCTATTGTAAACGTTGATTTTGAACATGTTTGAAGTCGTTTTATTTCTTCCATCATCTCATCAGTGAGTTCTATATTTTGAGTTTGTAAAAATTACTGAAAGTGTAATACTTGCAGCCCCAATGACACAAGAACATGTACCTTACCTTTTGCATCTATTAAAGTGTTTCCCTTCAAGAAATCCATTTAATGAACCATTTGCCATCATGTTACTTTCAACCATTATATTTGGTAATCCACAATCACTTATTATTTTTCCTATCGCTTTGAAATAAACCATCATAATGTGAAAGGGCCCCAAGTGTATAAATAGCTTATCAAACGTAGGCTTTTCTGTTGATTGTATTTGCAAAGCTATTTTTGCATTGGCAAGATCATATGTAACTTGAATAAAGGGTTGATTTAACTCTTTAGCTATTTCTAAGCTTTTTGTCATAGTCTCCAGAATAACTGATGTATTTCTTGGCGATAAGTTAATCGGAGTTAAATATGAAATTACTTGTTTGGGACTATTATCTTCATCGATCCGACTATTAAGACCAACCCACATAGGCACATTAGGTACTTGCAAGGCATGGCTCATCATCCAAACATTATCTATTTCAGAGTATAATCGCTGGTTGATTGGTTGTAAATTCTGTATATTCTTATTAGTTGACTGCAAAGTATCGGTCATTTTTGGTTTTTTTGGATAAGGAACAATATCAGAAGATATTGCCTCAAAAGTCCTCCTTCTTCTTTTACTCGTTGAGGTTTCAGCATCGTCTTCACATTCAGAATCGGTTAAATCCGGAATATTTATAAGACTCAAGTTAATATTCTGGTAAATAATTCCAACGGTATCATGTAATGTATCCTTGCCATTTTTTGTTTCGACAAATCGATCGAAATTATCATAGGCCAAACCAGTGCACAAATCTGGAGATTTCTGTATAATTTCTGGACATAAGCTTGATTTTTCTACTGAGGTATAAGTCAATTCTGTTTCCAATTCTTCAATTCCGTGGTAACTGATACAATGTCCGTATCGATTTATTATATCAATTACTTTTCTACTACTAGTTAAACTTTTCAAAGTTATGCCCAACATTATGTGTTTGGATGTTTTGATTTTACCGTTGTGTACTGCATAGACAACGTCTTCACAAAATGATTGAACTTGACGAGAACATTTTGTACTATATTTTCGTTTACGACATAAACCTCCAAGCATAGTATGATAAAAGTTCAATAATTTTTGCGGTAATGACACTTCTCCCGTTATTAAATTTTGAGTATCAATTTTTGTAGGTAATTTCTTCCGTTCTAATTTAAGGACTTCATTTCTCAAAATCAATGCAGCTCTCTCTAAAATATCTTCATTATTTAATTTTTGATATGCTAAGTCACTAATGGCCATCAAGTGCATTGGAGCTATTATTTTTTTGTAATGGGTGGAAAAAAATTTAACATCATGACTGAAATGTTTGATTATTTTGTCTTCAAGATGCTGTGTTGTAAATGTCACGTCTATTATTTCTGAATTTTCGTCTGCGTCTTTCTCTAATAAATTAATATATTGTCTATGTAAATACGTTAAAAAATAACATTGGCCATTTTTAATAACATTTTCTTTAATGATCATACTGATTTCGTAATTTGGTGGCAATTTCGACGTTCATGCCAAATACTCCTAATTGGGATTTTGGTCAACAATTTCGTTTTATTATTAAAATCCACCTTACATAAAGCTTGATAATATACTGTTGGACCAATTATATTTGCTAATCGATTAAATATATCTTGAAATTCGTTTCCATCTGTTAAAAACTTTGGTATAGATGCTTTGAATGATTCTTTATCACATTCATGAAATGGTTGGATTTTCGAACGATAATTTTTCTTTTTCAGGTTACAAAATAAACAAATCTTACCGTTGTTTCCAATTATTGCATCACTTTTAATGGAGTTAGTAGTTCCTAAATTTGAATTTTCATACTCAAATAGTTCTAAATTTGCTGTTGAAGTTGATGCTTGCTGTTCTACTGATTGTGTAGGTATCGGTAAAATTTCATTACAAGGAGATTGTGAATTTGGTGAAATTTCAGAATAAGGAGAATGTGAATGCAATGCTTGTGGTGCTACCAAGAGTGTGGAAGAGTTTGTAGATTTTTCAATTGATGTAAGTTCTTTTTCAGATACAGTTTCTATACGATATTTTTTCATTAAAGGAGTAAATGATTTATAGCAAGCTCTATGAAAACCACTTTCTGTTACTTCATCGGGTAATAAAACGTCTTTATACTTCAAATTATGATTTTTTCTTAATTTTAATATACTTTTACACTTTCTTAATGTTTTAATAGAAAAATAAATAATACTTCCCGTAGTTTCCTCACAAAAAACACAATTTAAGTTCACAGCCATGATAGTAAGTTTCTTTTTCACCGTCTTTAATTATATATTTTTTTATTATTATTTATTATTTGGTTTAAGTTTAATATGAATGCAACATTCCACTTTCAAAGCCACGAACATACTGAACCTACCTCAATTTGAAATTTACAATCACTTTCAACATAGTGATACATTTACTACCTGACAAAAGCAAAAACGTATAAATGATAAAAAGGTCAAAATCAAAAGCGTTGGATTTCAACCCTTATGTGAGATCGCTTTAGTGAAAAGGGTCAAAATTGCATTTTGCCGGGAACAACACCATTTGAATACCTGCGCAATTAAAGGGTGTGCGCACACAAAAAGACATACAAGGAATCTATGGCGACTTTGAAGCACTTCACAGTCGCCTACATATTGTAATATATGTATATTTCAATGAAGGTCCTCACTGGCAATAGTCGCGCCAGTCTGTCGTCTGTTGGTTATGATGCAATAGGACTGCAATCCTAGTCTGTTTAAGACTAGAGGAATGTCGCCCCACGTGTAGCAACAGTTTTAGGATTTTTTTCTATTTTCAATTTTGTTTGCACTTTCTTTCTCATCTGCACGTGCAAGATCTTGTATTCGTTGTAAAACTTTTTTAAATAGGATTAAATTGTAAATGTGTCTTTTTTGTGAAGGAATTGTGATATAGAAAGGTACCTTCATACATTGATAAAGGCGTAAAAAAATGGGGCCGGCGATTTTGTACATAGTATGTATATGTTTGCCTTCTGCAAGTTTACTATAAAGAGTTTGTTCACGATTTCTTAGAGGGAAAAGTGGAATATTCATTAAGCTTCAAAATAATGGTACCTACTATTTAGAAAAAACTATTTTTTCTCCAAATCGGCAGTAATGATGTTGTAAAAAATATAAAGCCCTATTATAATAGTAGGGTGTGGTAGCTGAAAATTCTATCAAAGTATTTCACGTTTGGCAACAAACAGTAGATGACGTATTCAATATGGCCGTATAAATAACGTCATCAACAACGATACATGGCCAGAAAAAGTTGTAAGCCAGGCTTTTTATACGCGTTAACCCATGTACTATCTGGGTAAAATGTAGAAGGTAATATTTCATATTGAACGATCTGCGTACCAAGTCTCTGACTGGGCTTTAAACATAAGCTCAATTATCTAGTAGGTATAGGCAGTTTGGGTTGGATATGAATTATGAGCAAAGCACCGGGATGTTTTAGACATGATGATGATAGACAATGATAAAACTCAAAAAACACTTCAACCAATACATATGTCAAACTTTTTTCCGGTGTATCTTTGTGTATTTTTAGCAATTTGTTTAGGATTTAAAACGCGTCTGGCGGGTGTTAATTTGAACATATATCAAAATTAGCTTTTATACTATAACGTAGTTTTTTCAACTTTTTGGGGGTTTTAGACGCGTCTGGCGGGGGGAACCCACCACCCAAAGTGTCTGGCAGTTGATGTTATGTGCTTGTAATGGTGTTAATTTGAACATATATCAAAATTAGCTTTTATACTATAATGTAGTTTTTTCAACTTTTTGGGGGTTTTAGACGCGTCTGGCGGGGGGAACCCACCACCCAAAGTGTCTGGCAGTTGATGTTATGTGCTTGTAATGGTGTTAATTTGAACATATATCAAAATTAGCTTTTATACTATAACGTAGTTTTTTCAACTTTTTGGGGGTCTTAGACGCGTCTGGCGGGGGGAACCCACCACCCATAGTGTCTGGCAGTTGTTGTTATGTGCTTATAGTGGTGTTAACTTGAACATATATCAAAATTAGCTTTTATACTATAACGTAAAAAACACGATTTTGTATGCACCTGTTTTGCTCCACACCTGCCAAAGCCACCGCGACCCAAGGTTCGTGCAGAACAAAAGTTGTTCCCTCAACTAGGCTGAACACACACACAAAAATTCAGCTTTTATACTATGACGTATGTCTGGCGGTCGCCGGCTCTTAGTCTATTACTGGACTAGGACTAGTATCTCATTGTAGTTTACACTCATTTGGCGACCTATGTTGATTTCTCCGCGAACTAACGGAAAAAAATATATATAATATTTATGACACACAACTAAGTGATGTATTCTTAATAATGGATAATGCAAGAATCTATTAAACACATAAAGTTCGAGTAATATCTGCTACGAATTTTTGCCACCCTACTTCAAAATGCTTAAACATCTAGGCAAATCTTTTTCGAAAATGAAGGTACATGCACGACAACAAATCCTGGTTGCAGTTATTTAACAAAGTTTGCAACAAATCAGTTTCTAAAATTTAGTACTATTTATTCATTTTTCAACAGAAAAGCTTTAAATTTAATGAAAAAATTATGTCAACTGAAATAAATTTTGTTTTGCAAACGATTTGCTATTAGTATTTATATTTTTTTGAAGGTTAAATATATTTGCTGAAGGGCTATATATAATTGCGATTGGGTTAAATTTATTTGTTATTCAGTTGATGTTATTTGGTAAAGGTTTTAATCTATTTGCGATTGGGTTAAATTAATTTGCTTTTCGGTTAAACTTACTTGCTATTGTGTTAACTAAATGTGCGAATGTTATATCTTATCATGATGCAACTACTAAAGATATGGCATTGCGCATGATACATTGAAAAACGTCAAACTCCATTCTGTGACCGTGACATGACGTCGAGCGCAAAACGACATACGAGTACTATATACATGTATATTTTGTCAATGTGCAGAACGTATAGAGCGTAGAACGAAACAAAAATTAAAACGGAAAGACGAAACGAGAAGACGAAAAATTCATGTGTGTCCGTGACAAAGCCGAATAAAAACCCGATTGAGTTCTTAGAACCCATGCACAACAAAGCATTTTTCATTCAAATAGACCTAACCGCAGCAATCTCGTGACTTTCATCTCCCATGCAAAATTTCTCGTCTATCGCATGCTATCTGTCTACGATTTAGAATGGCATTGGAAATTGCGCAATGCGCATTCAAATTCTAGTTCAAATCGTATGCAAACTTCCTTTACCCCTCGCCTTAGCGTGCTGCTTTAATCCACCTTTAATTTTTTTTTTACTTAGCCCGCACACAAGGGGTTATTTATACCTTTAATATGAGTCAGCACAGTGCGAGCGTTCAGGAAATGTGGATAGGAGATAAAAGGAGGTGCCGGTGCACATTGGTTTTGAATGTCTGTATATCGCAATAGGAGGGAAAAATCGAGCCTGGTAAAGCATTCCACATTCTTGTAGTGTGGCTAAAAAAAGAGTCTCTATACTTAACAGTACGTCTGAAGTTAGGCTCGAGGGTAAATTGATGGGCATTCCTTGCGGTGCGGGTGTTACGAGTAAATTGTTTCAGGGAGGAACGCAACTGGCTATTTCACTGGAGCACTGTTTATAGAAGTAGCGATAAAACAAGGTGAGGCAAGAAACATTACGGCGATGTTCGAGTGAAACAAATGTTTCGGTAATAGTTCTTTCACCTACCAATTTTAAAGCTCTTTTCTTAATCCTATCCAGGAGGCGCAAGTGAGTGACAGGAGCGCCCGACCAGATATGAGAATTGTACTCTAGCTTCGGGCTTGAAATTAAATTGATTAAAATTACTTTTATTTAAACAGATATGATTAGGTCACTGCAAAGCTTTGTGATAAACAACGTGGTTTGTTTTGTTTTCCGGTGCATAAGCAAACCATGCAGATGGCTTTCCGACACGCGAACACGCCACGTACAGTTGTCTATGTGAAAGCAAGGGAATTCAAGATTAAGGCCACACACTTACAACGATTCGCCTAGCGATTTGTTAATTGTCATGGCGAATGCGGGTCGAACGGGAAACTGAATACGCTTATAGCCTTTTCACACCGCACTCGATTTGGCTATTCGTTTACCAAAACGAGTAGAGCGTTCACACTGAACATTTACTCGTTTTTGTTTTCTGAGCCCTTGGTACATGGTACAAAGACAGTATTGTACATCAAGGAGTACCAGGCCTAATATTTGGAGGAGTGCAAGAACAAGGAAATTGTTAACAAGCATTCCCTCAATTCATTGGCTATCCTATGAAGTTGATCGTCGAGATAGAGTCCTACTAGGAAGTCAAGTGAAGAAAAAAATTGGGATTAAAGAGCCCAGTTATAAAGATGTTGCGAGGTTGAAGATATCAACAAAGACGCCGACAAGAAAAAAACATAAATGAAGCTATATTTATTTTTATTTATGTATATAAAATTATTTTTGAACTTTGATCTGTTTTCTTCGATGTTCTTTTTTTCACCTCTGTCTTTAGGCGAATCCAACCCTCCCTTAGTCACAGATACCAGCCGTATGTTTTTATTTTCTTTGAGGTGCTGGGTGGCATATTCATGCGTTTCACATAATCTGCTTATTAGCAATACTCTTCGCCAGATGCAGATGTAGTAGTTGTCTTGTAGTTCCCCTTGTCCTTGCTCAGTTCCCCAAAAAGTTCCACGCAATTCTAGTCTTCTATGTACCTACCTAATTATAATAAAAAAAAAAAACAGTGGTATACAAAATATTTGTAACAAAGAATATTACTTACCGCTGGCAAGAACAAGAATGTATCAAACAAATTGCAGAAATAATGAATTTGTTTATAGAGTTTTGACAGCAAGCCATCAGCTGTTGTCTTTTTTGAGTGTCTATTCACAATAGCATCACAAAAAGATCCGTTGGTGTAGTTCATCTTCAAATTGCAACTCGTTTTCAAGTCGTTTTGCGGAAAACGAGTCGTTTTGCAAAACGAGTTGGGTATGGAAAATGTATGGGAAAACGAGTCGTTTTGGGTAGTCGTTTTGCGGAAAACGAGTAAATGCTCGTTTATGGTTTGGTGTGAATAGGCTATTAAACTCCATCGGCAAGTCGGTCGATATCATAATAATTCTTGGAATGAGAACTTCTTCGCATTTGAACTTGTTTGTTGCTTCGTCATCATTTGTTACGCGATGCACCGATTTGAACGAATGCAGTGCGGTTTTATTTTGAATGATGAAATTCAAATCATCGACGTCCTTATTTTTCGCAGCTAATAACGCGCGTTCGCTGAGCAAATCATAATTCAAATAATTGTGACCGATAAAAGGGAACAACTTTCTGGTGAGTTCTTCCTTCGATGACGTGAACTCACAAAAATTCTGCGGGAACGAAATCAGGCCAGTTACAGCATCAACGGGAATTTGACCATTTCCACTTGCCAACAGTCGTTTTGAAAAATCATCGACTGATCGATCGTTCTTCAACGCAACTCGCATGTTCGTCGTTAACTGCAGCTTCTTTACATATCGCCAGAAAAATGATAATTTTAGGCAAGTGTTGAGTTTATCTGCAGGCGTTGATCGCGGGATTACTGGTAAGTCTTGACGGAAATCACCGGCTAGCAATGTCATTGCTCCTCCAAAGCGTCGCACATTGTTCCGTAAATCTTTCATTGTTCGATCAAGAGCCTCCAATGCTCGCTTGTGTGCCAGTGTGCATTCATCCAAGATGATAATTTCGCAAGTTTTCAAAACTTGTGCCACAGAAGAATTTCTTGAAATATTGCATGTTGGTTCGTCATTCAACTGCAGATTCAGTGGCAATTTTTAAGCTGGATATGCTGTACGACCACCTTCTAATAACGTGGACACTTTTCCAGAAGAGGCAACCGCAAGCGCGATGTCGGATCTTGACCGAATTGAAGCCGAAATCAACGAAAGGAGAAACGTTTTGTCAGTTCCACCCGGTGCATCCAGGAAGAATATGCCACCCCCTCGTCAACCGCCTTCATCAATGAGTCGTATACGTTCTTTTGCTCGGGATTGAGCAGTGCAAATCTCAATTAAATGCACCGTTCATTGAGCGATTGGGGATTGGCATTCCCAGTTTACTCAACAGGTTGCTGCACGTGAGCATTCTCATGTCTTGGACCAATATCAGCATGTGAAGTTCGGGATTTGATGTTGTTCCTCGAACTCGATGCAAAATACCTTCAGCCATGTTGTCCTTGTATTTGTCCCACAATCGATGGAAAACATGTCAGGATGATGATGGCAAACAATGTACGAATTTGAGTCGCAGGCGCAGAAACTGTAGCATCGGCATTGCATATATGTATAAACTATAGTATTCCCACTTGAGGTGCGCCATCTATCGACGAAAAACTAAGCTCTAGAATACCATGGGAAGCAATAACAACAATTTGTTTTACGTTCCAACATTTTAATTGTTGTTGTTGCTTCCCATGGTATTCTAGAGCTTAGTTTTTTGTCGATAGATGGCGCACCTCAAGTGGGAATACTATAGTTTATACATATATGCAATGCCGATGCTACAGTTTCTGCGCTTGCGACTCAAATTCGTACATTGTTTGCCATCATCATCCTGACATGTTTTCCATCGATTGTGGGACAAATACAAGGACAACATGGCTGAAGGTATTTTGCATCGAGTTCGAGGAACAACATCAAATCCCATATAGAAGCAGTCGTCATTTTTTGGATGAACAGTATAGGTACGACCAGGCGCATCAGTTGAATACACATCCGCATATCCGGCAACATCTTGCCCTTGTTTTCGACGTTGAAATTATTTGTACGACGCATTCCAAATATAATAGCGAGGCATTTCCGAGTAGAGCAGCGTTCTGGCGAACGGGTCACTTGCGCAGGTGGAGAAGAAACTCGTTAAAGTTGTTGCTTGCTGGTGCCCGTTCAGCTCGCTGAGCTGCATTCTCTTCCCTGAAATATATGCCCTGACCGTTCTCCAAGTGAACCGCCAAATGTTGAACGGTCCGATAACGTCCGTGTATCGGAAAGGAAAAGATTCTCTAAATTGCCTAATTGCAACTCACATAACGCCGTAATTGATAGCACGACACTTCGTCATTCTTATCTGGACATCAAGACCAAAAACCGCCATGCCGATTCCTTTGTTGACGTACTTGCAAACGTACTTGATGGACTCCACCGAACTGCAGTATTCTACGTTTATGTGCGTTATATGTATATAAATACTTTAGAGAGAAGAGGACAATATGGAAAAATCCAAGTGTTGTCCACCAAGACATCTTTTCCTTTCGCTTTCATTGCGACTGTTGTTCTGCTATTGTCGTCTGGTGATCGCCGCCGATACAATGGGTATCCATCATTTCTAGGGATTGTCTCTGTCAGGAGGGAATGTGGATATCGCTTAGAACATTTATTTGTGACAATGCAAGGCGAATCTGGATTGTTATTTCCGCAAGGCCCATGAATCATCTGCGTAGTTACGACTTCAAACCATTTTGGCTTCTTGACTGGGTATTTCGGCGCTAATGATTGAATCGACTTGGTCCGGACGAATTTTCTCAATCAATCAAAGCAGAATGTGGGCATGCGCCAATCCGCGCTTCTGTCATTCCACCGAATACATCCAACAACGTGGCTGTCAAAATATATTGTGCATAGTGATGAAGTCAATGATAATTTTCAGTTTTTGTTTGAAAACTCGTGGCGGTCGCTCAAAGTTTGTCCGCAAAGTAAGAGCTGCGTAATTTCTGGCCATTCTGGATTGCAGGTGAACGTTATGAATAAGTCCGTAACGCCACACATATGTCATTGCATCCTGCGCATATTCGTGCATATGCCTCGGACTTCCAACATATGTTGCTGGGAGAATAGTCAACTAGCCGATTTTAGCTGCTGCTGCATCTCCATCCAAATTTATGGCATCTCTCAAGTGAATGTATTCTTCCGAACGCAATTTATTTTTATTGAATCGGATAAAATTGAGGCGTTCTGTTTCTGTCTTAACATACATAAGCATGTACATGTCGACGCAATACTGTTGAAACAATTGGCGATATATTAAAGGATGATGGTCGATATCTTGGCGAATCATGAAGCGATATGCATCGAAGCTCATGCTGCTAACTTTCTAATTTGTTTCATGGCCTAAAAGATAATCTCATTATTAATTGATGAAAAAGATATTTTGGAAAATTGAGGAAATAACCGAAGAATCGGGGTACTGAAATGCGTCGTATGACCGCCGGTGGGTCTCCATGACGCGTTGAAACTGTCCATTACCACGTCGCTTGAGGATTATGTCGCGTGATTGAACATTTTCGCCAGCAATTAGCACTGCTACCTCGTCAATTGTGTGAGCATTAAATTGTCGTGTATGATAATGATTTTATAATGACCAGGAGGCATCGCTTCCAACGCAGTTTTGGGCACTTGAACCAACGCATTGCATTCGTGTAGGAGTTGTTGCAATTGTTCAATGATCTCACGTTTCATAGCACGAAAAAAACACAACGCTGATCGAGTTCCTCATTTAAATTCCTAATGAAATAGATCTGAAGGAAATTGTGATGCTCGTTGAATTGCGGCAAAAGAGCTCCCATGCGCCGATGGCGGATTTGTCCTTGGATCTAAATAGTAGAAGGATAATGTGACTGTACATAATGTGAAAGTTTTTCTGACGACATTACCTTAAAGGTGGGATTGTAATTGTAACCACGTTCTTGGGTAACAGTGGCTCCAAAAGACGTCATTGGGAAGCAGCCGTTGTATTGTTGAATGTGCGCGAGTAAGTGCCGTGATTGCGTTGTATCTTCATTTAGAAGTGACCGCAATGGCTGCGGTGGCGGGGCCAAAAGTTACTTTACTTTTCCTCCTGCACAACACAACCCAGGCGTTTCCGCCGAGAACTTCAATGCTGACAGATGACATTCAATGGCCCAATATTATCGCACGGAAGATCATTGTACGCGAGTGTGCAAATTATAGGTGGCGCTCGTGTCCCTCGCTCTTTACGTCGATTGAAGTTACGTTCATCTAGATCATCATTTGCACGACGTGTGGCTCTTGCTACACGATCTCCTTCCACGTGATCGGCTATATCCTCTTGCGAAAATGCGTCATGCAAGTTAGTCATTCGTAAACGGACTTGTTCATTGCGATGTGCACGCTATTTATCCGTTTGATTCGCACGGAGATTAGCCACTCGTCTCGTATTTTTATTGCGCTCTCCAATGTTTGATTGCCTTATTGGTGGCATATTGAACCCTACACGATCTGCTTCCATATAGTCGGCTATCTCCTCTTGCGATTCTTGATTCGCACGTGGATTAGCCACTTGTCTCGTATTTTTATTGCGCGCTCCAATGTTTGATCGTCTTATTGGCGGCATAATGACACTTACAGAAAAATCCTGCAGGAATGATACCAATGATATTGATTAGCATTAAAATCTATATATGTACAATGTACATAAATTACATTTCACACAAACAGGTCGTTCACAAAATACCTTATAACATTACATGTATTAATCTGCTCCGTCGATGAATCAACGAAGTAGACACACTTACAAGCACTGGCAGCTTAGGCCATTGGCTCAAGACAACACAAAACAGTAATACGACAGAGAGAGACAGACAGAACAGAAGATAGAAGAACACAAAGACATATGCCAACAGCTCGCAGTTATTAGTTTTGACGGTCCCCCATCTAACCACTAACTACGAGCAACGATGCTTCATTTCGCTGATCTATTGGGAAGCGATGCTTTATCAGAGCCAAAGCCGTTGACAAATACCTTATTAAAATTCGTTATCCACAAAATTAAAGAAAAGCCTCACTTTTGGTAATCACAATGTTCTAGAAAAAAGAAAAAAAATTAACACTAATCCATTAAATTTCACTTCTCACTTAGTCATTCAGTCGATACCTTAGTACACTTTGTTGTTGTTGGTCACCGAACAAAATACTATTTAAAAGTTGAAAAGTGAAATGATTTGCGGACTATATTGAGGATCAACTAATTTTACGTTTATTGAATTTTTTTGAATTAGATAGAAAAATTTTGACTTAATGTCATTTTATATTTTTTGAGTTTATTTTTAGTATTTTTGCAAGTGTTTCCTCCAGTTACTAATGATAGTAACGGGGGACAGTTAATATGATGTGTTAATATGTCTGTGATAAACATCCCGGAGAAGTATATATCCTTCGAACTTGAAGCGATTGCATTCTAAACAGTAAACACCGGATATTATAGGATGGTCTTGGGATCCTCCAATTCAACTTAAAAAAACATATCTTGTGAAATTCTTTTGAACTCTTTCCATTCTATGCCTCGAATTATTATAATAATGATTCCAGACATTGCTGCAATACTCCAGAACTGACCTTACTAGGGAATTATATAATGATTTTAAGGTATAAGGATCTGAAGCGGCCCACAGGCACCACACTTGTGCGCGCACATGCGCACCGACACTGGTACGTGATTCCGCCATACACTGCACACCAAATCGAACACACTTTAGTTGTGAAAGGAAAAAGAACATTTTAAATAAAGCTTCCGAACTCCTTACTCAATCACGATTGCAATGAAACGGAATATAAAATCTGAGCGCGCATCCCCATACATATCGAACCCATCAAGACACCGACACCAAAAATCAAAAACTTTTCATTTTTACTCGCGCCGTGTCTGACGCCGAAAATCGGTGAGTATACCAGCCCACACACAGCACACATTTCCGCGCACCGACACATGCGCGCACAAGTGTGGTGTTTATGGGCCACTTGAGATTTCTCTAGCGTTTCTTTTGATAAAACCAAGCATTTGGTTTGCTTTGTTAATCATATAGTCGTAATTAGGTAAAAATGACAAGCTACTCGTAGTATCTAAGATAACTCCTGTCTTTCTTTCTTCTCACTCTTTTCAGATTAATACTATTGATGTTATATTAAAACAAAATAGGGTTGTAAATCCTGAAACAAGACAAGATTTGATCTCGCCAGATCATTCAAAAGAAGAAAACATCCTGATTCACAGGTAATCTTACTATATAGTTTGAGATCATCCGCAAAAATAAGGCATTTCGAATCGTTAAATATGTTTGGAATGTCATTTACAAAGAGCAGTAGTACGTTCGTTTAATGGATTTAATTGAGTATTGTCAACAATATTCAATTGTTGCCGTTCTTAAATTCCGAAATTGTGACAAAGTGTAACATCCGCGTCGTTCTTTTGTGCACAATAAAGTTACATTCTGTACATGAGTTCTCGACATGAGTTGAGAGTGTTGATCTGTCAAAAGTGAGAAAGGCCGGAATTTGTTTACAAAATGAACTTGCTTTTTTAGCTTGCGAAAGATTTTAATTTTTTTTAATAAATATACATAATTTCAAATGAAATAAAATAAAAAATGGAATGTATACTCAGAGAAAGGTAAAATGTTTGTGCCGAAAGTTCGATTTTGTTTTTATTACCTACTTCATTCAATAGAGATTTCAATTTGTTTTTTTTTTTTTTTAATTTATATTTTAGCAAGTATTTGATTCCCGAGAAGACAACATCAGACAATAGGACAAAATGCTTGTGAGGTTACAGGAAAATGTGTGTAAGTATAGTTTTTTTTGTTTAGTAAATTTTACTTGTTATTATAAATAATTTTAATATAATTGATAATGGAAATTCCCTAGCCGACAAAGAGGAATATTAAAGGAGAAGATGAATAGCATATCAACCATCTGCAGTCCGATAATGACCAACATTTATATTCGAGGGGATTCGGCCTACAAGCTGGTTTATTTGGTGGCCGCTGGGTCAACAGTCGAGGAAGTGATAAAAGTAGACTCCATGTCAGGAAAAAGATGTGAACTGAAGTCTCTAATGTTGCATGGATATGCAGCAGTCAAACCAAGTGAGCTTTTTGTGAAAGTATGGGACGGCACTAGTCGTCGAAGGCTCACAAAGAAAGAGAAGATGACTATGGGTACATCTTAAGACACTTCCTCCACCCTTATGCACTGCCAAGGAACTACGACTCCGATAAGGTGATCAACATTGTCGTCGGATGGTGTTCTAACTGTTAGCATTTCCAAGCAAATCTATCGAAGACAAATCTATAATGAAAGTCATTTAATTTCAACAACCGCCTCACTTGAATGTGAAAGACAACCCACAGGAAAATCAAGCAAAGACTGAAGAAAATGCACGAATGTTGGCGAAAAATAAGTCTCGTATATGTTCCGCAAAAGGCATTTTTATAATAAGTTCCTGTTATTTATTACTTTTGTCTACGTTAATAAAAAAAAAAACAAAGTTTTAAAAAAAGAATAAGATTTATTAGATAATTATTTCCTTTTCAAGACAATTGTTTCTTCTGAATTAATTTTCCAAACTTTATCATTAAATTTCATTTGATAGAACAACAAAAGTCGTTCTTATAAATGAAATTATTAAAATCGTAACCATCTTTAACATGACACTTCAACACTTATTTTTGGCATAACAACAATCTGGAGAAAAAGAACGCACCACAGTGGTGGCCCTTAATGACTTCCCTGAGGGACCCCTGATGGAACTGGGATTTTGTATGAGGAAGAACAATCAGTTTTAAATATTTGAAATCTTCCGGTCAAATATGATTCTAGCCACTTCAGTAAGTAGGAGTGAATACATAAAGAAGATAATTTATGAAGTAAAACGTGATAATTTATTCTGTCAAATGCTTTCGCGAAATCTGTGAAAATAATATCCGTGTGTCACTTCTTTTTAATATTTGATATGATGACGTTTGCCATTAAAGCTTAGTTTAACGCCGTTGATTTTCCTGACACAAAACCATGTTGGAAAATTGATATATGTTCCCGAAACAAATAAGAGAGTTTGTTACAAAATTATTTCCCAAATATCTTTGGTATAGCTGAGATCTTACATATTCGCCTGTAATAAGTTACTTCCCGCCTTGTCCCTGATTTAAAAATAGGAAACAAAAATGAAATTTTCCAGTCATCCAAAAATTCGCCATCCGCAAGAGAAAGATTAAATATTATTGAAAGTGGCTCAGCTAACGCAGTAGCATGATTCTTCAAGAGAATGACTGGAATACCATCGGGCCTTCGCTTTTACAAGTGTCTTATCCAGAAAGAGCCTCTTTAATTTCTTTACGACTAAAAATTACCGAACCGATGCGATGTCAACAATTTTGCTTACGGAGGGCATATCTTAGATAGAAGGAGCGTCTAATGAATAAACAGTTAAGAAATAATTTGCGAATAAATTGCAAATCTTTGGCACCTCACTAGTCGTGGTGTCGAGGTACATCATGCAACTGGGTATTCCAACTGGACTTCCGTTTAGAGCTAATGAAATTCCAAAAACGCTTACTATTTTATTTTAAATCACTCTCGATCTATAACAAGTAGTTTGTATACAAGATTCATAATGTTGTTTGGGTGTCTCCAAGTTGCGTGAAATGATTGCATGAAATAAAATAAATTTATGAATTAAACAACTTATAAAAACTTTATTATTATTATTATAATTAAACACTTATATCACAACTTGATTTTATTTTGTGCTACCTAGGCGTTTCCATCATGTCTCATGTGGCACTAATTAACTAAAAATATCAAAATTTTAGTTGTTTGACAATAGAAAAATTCTACAACATAATATCGCGAAAGATTAATATACTCTTGATAATTTTAGTTAATTAGTGCCAGATGATGGAAATTGTATACAAGAATTTGTTTAAGATTTCGAACTCACGTTTTCGATTTGTAGTTTATGCGCAGTTCCACATTCTCTTTGTCATTTTTATAAGATTTATATGCTTTACTTATTTTTATTTTTAAGATTATTCAACCTCTTGTTATTCCAGGGCGGTTAGGTTAGGTTAAGTGGGGTGATGGTACGACAAGCCGAACCTTCTCACTCATATCTCGTTGGATCCAGTGGTGGGGGCCTCCTTGAAACAAGCTGAGTTCTGAATGAATCCCAGGATGTTTCTTGGTGGCATGTTAGATGCATCGACCAACTCGTCGAAAAAGTATTCACCGAGGTTAACTTTTCTAGTTCGGGCTAAGCTGGGGCATTCACAGAGGAAGTGAAAAGAGTCCTCTTCTGCCTCTTCGTCCTGGCATCCCCTAGCCTGACCCTACCCCATCTTCCGTTTTGCAGCCGCCTGTGAAGACCGAAACGTGATTTTCATTTATGACCCTGTTTTCCATCCAGCATTCCTTTGTAGGGAAGTCTGTTTGGGCAACTGGGTTAAAATCTATGTGCGGAGTAATATAGTCTGTTTGAATGTTTAAGTCTGTAAAGTTCATTTTTATTCTGTGACCTGAATGGCCCCTTATCCAACTAGAGCATTGTTTGAGTCGCAATGCATTTTTGGCCGCCATTTCTTTCGTAAAAAGATCGAGTGGGGCTAGTAGAAGGAATGTTTGTAGGGCTGCGGTTGGTGTAGTTCTCATTGCACTGGTTGTGCCAATGCACGCAAGTCTTTGGATTTTTGTCATTGTTTTGAGATTTGTCTGTCATGTAACCTCTTCAACATTATTGAGCCAATCGTACGCAACTCGCATGTCAACACCAACGTACGACACTATACAAGACCCTTATCACCCCGGTCCTGCTGTATGGGGCAGAAGCGTATACACTGACGCAATCGGATGAATACAGGCTGGGGTACTCTAAGAGAAAGATTCTTCGGGTGATATTCGGTCCTGCATGTATCAATGGAGTATGGAGGAGAAGATTCAATGTCGAACTGTACGGGTTATACAGCGTCATTGACTTGGTAAAGAAGCTGAAACACAGCGGCTTAGATGGCTGGGCCATGTGGAGCGTATGGACGAAAACGCTCCTGCCCGACGAGTCTTCAATTCCAACCCGGAGGGTCGACGCAGTTCGGGAAGACCCCATCCAAGGTGGTGCGATGAAGTGGAGAACGACCTCAACCAACTTGAGGCCACTGGCTAGGGACCGGCATAGCTGGCGAGGATTGTTGGTTGAGGCCGTGGTCCACAATTTACTGTCTGCGCCGCCTTAAGTAAGTAAGTAAGTAAGTTTTGAGATTTGTCGCCTTTACAAGGGCAGATCACCAGACCAGACATGCATGGATCGGCCTCGCCATGGCCGTGTACATCCAATGAATAGTCTTGGGGCTGGGTCCCCATTTCCTGCCAAAAATTCTACTACAAGTGTAGAATGCTATCGATGGTTTTTTCCCTCTTTCTTTTATGTTTTCATTCCAGTTTAGTTCACGGTCCAGTACCACTCCAAGATATTTTGCCTCATTTGAAACTTGAAGTGGTGTTCCGTTTATAGTGATCGGGTCTGAACAATGTTGAATAAAACAGATACACAAAAGAAACACAAAGACTTTAATATTTAAATATTTTAAAAAAAATTTTGTATTTATTTTGCTTATTATTTTATTAAATTATAATTAATTATTATCACTAGCTAAATTTTTGAGATTGAGCGACGCGTTTCGGAGCTGTTTACTCCATCATCGGGCTGGTACTGAGTGTTGATGTCGATCGTATATGTAATTGTTGCGTTGGTGGGCCAGGTGTAATGTGTGAGGTTGAGGTCGTCTTCATCTTTCCCTGTGTTGTTATTGTTTTTGTTGTGTTTAAAACCGGTTTATTTGTTTTTTATTTTAATTTGGATAGTTTATTGATCTTCTTATGTACTTATTGTTATTGTATTTGATTGCGGTGTCGAACAATGGGTTTGTTTTTAGTGTTAATTTGTCGTTAAGTAATTTGTCCTGTTCTAGTTTATGTGATTTATATATTTCGTATTCTTCGGTTGCGTCTAATAGTTTCCCTTTCTTGCAGAAGTGCAATGGGATCAAGTTTGTGTCAATGTTAGTGTAGTTGTGGTTATTTTCGATTAAGTGTATTGCGTATGTGGATTTAGTATTTTGTTTGGGTATGTGTTCTTTAAATCTATCGTTGAAAGTTCTTCCCGTTTGACCAATATAAAATTTATCACAATCGTTGCATGTAATTTTGTAAACGCCAGAGCCTGAATTGATTGATGAGACTGTTTTAAGTTTGAGTATATTATTTATGTTATTGTTTGTTTCGAATGAGATGTTAATGTTTAGCTTTTTGAATTCGTATTGTAAAGTTTGAGGTAGTAAGTTTGTGTAAGTTATTGAAGTGTATTTGTTTTCGGTTGTGGTGGAAATTCTCTTTTTATTTTTCTTTTTCTTTTTTGTGAGTAACTTATCTATTATGTTTGTATTGTATCCATTGGCTTGTGCGATGCATTTTATGGTATTAAGTTCTATGTTGTAAACTTGTTTATCCATGGGTACGTTGATTAATCTATTGATAAACGCATTGTAAGCTGCCATTTTTTGGGAGTGAGGGTGGTGAGAGTCTCTGTGTATGGTAATATCTGTTGTGGTAGGTTTTCTATAAATTTTAAATTTGAGGTTATTATTGTGTTTTGTGATGGTTAAATCTAGAAAGTTGATTGAATTATTATTTTCTATTTCAGCAGAGACTTTTATTTTTGTATTGATGTTATTTATGTATTTAGTTAAGATGTCTATTTGTCTATTAGTTCCTTCGAATATGACGAACGTGTCGTCTACATATCTGGAATATGATATTATGTTTTTGTGTTGTGGGTTGATTGTGGATAAGATATATTTGTTTTCAAAAAAGTTTATATATATATCTGCGATGAGACCGCTTAATGGTGATCCCATAGCGAGTCCTTCTTGTTGTGTGTAGTAATTGTTGTTGAAAGTAAAGAAATTTTGTTTGAGTAAAATTTTTAGTATGTATATAAGTTCATCTATTTGTTGTTTGTTTATAGTAGCTGTGGTGGATAGGTTGTCATGTATGAGGTTGATTGTATCTTCTACTGGAATGTTGGTATACATATTGGTGACATCAGATGAAATTAATCTGTAGTTTGGTAGAATGTTAATGTTTTTTAATTTGTCGATTAGATCTATGTTATTTTTGATGCTTTTGCTGTTAGGTAAGTTGATATTGTTTTTTATTATTTTTTGTAGGATTTTGGCAACTTTATATCCTGGTGCTGTGGTATAGTTAATGAGTGGTCGAATCGGTGTTCCTTGTTTGTGTATTTTTGGTAATCCAGTAAATTGAGGAGCTTTGGGGTTAGGTTGTTTGCGTTTATTTAGACTAATGTTAGAGAAGATGTGTTTGCATTTATTGATAGCTGTATTTATTTCTTTAGTGTAGGTTTTCGTGGGATCATTGTTCAAGTTGAGTATGTTATTATCGTTAAAGAAGGTGGTTGTTTTTGTGATGTAATCTTGTTCATTGATGATGACTACAGTGTTGCCTTTATCGGCTTTTGTTACTGTTGCATTATTATTTTGTAATTTTTGTTTGATGTTTTTTAGATTGTGTATGTCTTCTTTGTATTTTGTGTGAAGTGTTTGTTCTATATTATTGTTTTTAGTTAATAATTTGAGTTTTTTATTGATAATTATTCTGGTTTCGTTTTGTGTTTTTGTATCTGGTAAGGTTTTTATGGCTGCCTCTGCGTTTATAACTTCTTGGTTGATGTTGTTTTTGTTTATAGTTGGGAGGTTAAATTTGAGGCCTTTGTTAAGAGTTTGTGTTTCTGCTTCGGTGAATTGTATATTAGTATTGTTTATTAATCTTGGATAGAATGTATGCGTGCTTATTAGTGTTGGTTTATTATTTTGTATATTTAAAAGTATTTGTAATTTGTTGTTGTGGGTTTTTGTTATGTTCTCGAGCGGCTGTTTGTATTTGTTGGGATATTTCGTTGATGTATAGGTCGGCTGTAATGTAATGTATGTGTTTGTATATTTTGAGATGAAGTTCATATAACAAATTATTTAATTGGACCTTTTTGCTGCGTAAAAATTTGATTTCTTCTTGTATACGAATTATTTGTGCTATTTTTTGCGTTTTTTGAGCTGCTATTGATGTGTTTTTTATTTTGATTTGTGCGTATTTGGGTATAATGTGTGCTTTGAGGCATTTTTTGTTGAATTTTATGTTGAGGTTGGCCTTTGTAAGTTTGAGTTTAGTGTTTTTGTAATGGTAGACAATTATATTTGCTTTTTCAGCTATGGAATCCATGTTGTGGTTTTTGTCTCCAGCAGTGAGATTTTGAACAATGTTGAATAAAACAGATACACAAAAGAAACACAAAGACTTTAATATTTAAATATTTTAAAAAAATTTTTGTATTTATTTTGCTTATTATTTTATTAAATTATAATTAATTATTATCACTAGCTAAATTTTTGAGATTGAGCGACGCGTTTCGGAGCTGTTTACTCCATCATCGGGCTGGTACTGAGTGTTGATCGGGTCTATCGTTGGAATGTTGTTTTTCTTGTAAACAAAACTAGTTCTGTATTTGTTGGGTTGACTTTAAGTCCACAGCTACTGGCCCAATTATTGAGTTTGCTTAGGGCTATTTGAAGGAGATCACACAGTGTGGGAATATATTTACCTGAGGTCATTATTACTATGTCGTCGCTAAGACTCAGCTTACCTCAAATCTGGTTGACAACCAGAAGCCAAAGCAACGGAGATAGAACCCCTCCCTGTGGTGTTAATCTACAGGTCCTGACTTTTAGCTTACCAGCACCCAACAAGCATTAACAAGTCTTGTCTGAAGCATAATGTCAATCCAATTTGACAGTCTAGAATCGACATTGACAGAGTCTAGGGCTTGTCGTATAGCATGGTTGTCGACATTGTTGAAGGCCCCTTCTGTGTCAAGAAATGCTGCCAGGGGAAATTCTTTGAATTGGATAGAGTTCTCAATCGTGCCCACAACTTCGTGAAGTGCAGTCTCTACAGATTTGCCCTTTACCTACAAAAAAGCGTGTTGGCCCAACACTGTTGGGCCTGTGAGATTATATTATTATCACTAAGTTTTAGGCGGATATGTGTGCCTATGAGTCTTTCTAAGGTCTTAAGATGAAAGGAAAATAGGCTTATTGGTCTGAAGTCTTTTCGGTTCAGTGTGAGTGTGCTTGCTAGCTTTCGGAATGAAGATGACATTGACTTCTCTCCATAGAATATAGGTTATGTTTAAACATCCCCTGAATATATCAACTAGAATCGGAACAATTATGTCTTTAGAGCATTGGAGCATAAATGGAATTATTCCATCAGGCCCTGCAGAGAAAGAATCAATGGCCCACCCCACCTTCCTACTGTTAATTGCCAATATTTTATGCAGTATTAATGTTGGGGCCTCTGTCCATAGGAGATGTTATGTTAACACAACCTGGGAAATGAGTGCTCATTAGTGATTCTAAAGTTTCAGAGCAGGAGTCAGTCCAGGTATCATCCGGTCTTTTTAAGAAACCTGGACTAGTGTGAACCTTTGACATGACTTTCCTGAGCCTAGCAGCATCATTTGTGGACTCGATGTCTGTTCAAAATTTTTGCCAGGCTGCTCTTTTCGCATAGGTAGTTCTGTTTTTGTATTCTTTTTTGCTGGTCTTGTCCCAGTCGTCGGTATTGTTACTATGTTTTGGTCTGTTGAACAGCCTCATTGAGTTCTTTTTAAGGATAGACTGCTCTTTTGACCACCATACGTGGTTGAGTTTGCCTTTTCCTTTGATAATAGGGTTCGAGTTTTTTACGCAAGACGAATAGCTAGCGTTAATTCATTGACATGTTTTTCGATGTCTGAGCAGTTAAGCATAGGTTGCTTTCTATAGCGGCCTAGAGATAAGGCCAGTTTAATATTGTAGGCTTCCCAGTTTGTTTTCCTGGGATTTCTATAGGGCTCTGGCGCTCTGGGTCTTCTAGTTTGTGCTTTATTTGGAACGTATTCATTATATGGCCAGAGAATGTTACGTTACTTGATACCTTCCAATTACTGATAAAAAGAGTATTAGAGTTTGTCGAAAGTGTAACGTGAAGCACTTCCGACCTAGTTCTAGTTATAAATGTCGGTTCATTTCCTCTGTTTAAAATAAATATATTGTTGTTAATAATAAATTCAAAAAGTGACTCACCTCTTGCATTTGTGTTGGTACTTCCCCACTGCAGGTGGTGGGCGTTAGCATCCGCACCTATCAGTAGGTCCCATCCTTTTCCACCTACTTCCGCGACAAGTACCTCAACAGCTGCCGATGACGGGGTTGATTTTTCGTCGCCCGGCAAATAGATGGAGGTTAGGATCAGGGGCGGGGTCCCATCTCTTTCACACTTCACTGTTGTCATGTCTACGCTACAATGGGAAAATAGGAGAAAGAGGTTTATATTCTTTTTCGCCAAGTGCGATAGTTACCTTCTGTAGGACCTTTATTAAAATACAGTATATAATCTTTGGATTTAAGGGCTATATCTGTATTGTTCTTTGACAAAAAGGAGGTTAAAGTAGCAGAGGACAACTTACTGTGCTGCAGAATTAGTTGCATCACTTTCATTGTCATTTTTATTTTTGTCATTTGTGTGTAAGTTGGCAGCCGTTTAGCGGCTTCACCTTTACCTCATTAATGCCAATACAAAGCTTGAACCCTTTTGATGGAAGCAAACCATTGTTTCATAGTTGAGCATGATTATAAGTCAGAGTTGAGTCTTCTAAGGAAGAGCTCCAGCCTTTCTTTCGTCATGCTAGGGCCCGGAATGTTTATTCGGACTTTGGGTCTGGTAGGGAGGTCATTTTCAAAAGCAACTTTTAGTGTTTCTCCTTCAATCAATATGTTGTCATGTCGGTAATCTTACTTTTGAGCCAGTTTAGAGTAAACTCATCACGGCAAGTAAGAATTTTAAAACCCTTCATCGTTCAAGCAGCTTTTCCTCAGCCTTGGCCCAGTTTTCTTCGCTCAGTCGTTTTTCGGAGCTCTCCTCATTAATAACGGCCACCTGGAGCCTTTCTTTTATCAATTCCGTGTACCTGCTTTGTTTTTCTTAGGCTTTTTACTTACGGACATCGGAGGGGTTGTCGAGTCATTGTGTATCGTTTTCTTTCTGTGACTACTGTCGTCAGTTTTTTGACCCTTAAGTGTTTTTTACTTTCGAATGGTGGTTTCACTTTAGGATTACGGACTGGAGCAGCCTTGGAAGAGGAGGCACCTTGGTCTGTTTTTTGTTGGTGATTTGTCTTTTTTCGACCTCGTTTGGCTCAATTTTCGGCTTGCTTCCATTTTTGCGACAAACTTGCATGCCCAGCTCAAGCATTTCCAGTCTCAGAGACTAAGCCTTTTTGTATCACCCTTATAGTTCTCAAGGCGTTTTCTAACTTTTTATCAGAGTCAAGGTCGCCCTCCTTATTCTGTCCTATGAATTCACCTTTTTTCCCGTAGTCGGTTTTGGCCCATGCGAGCATCGATTTCCGGAACTGCCAGCATCCACACAGACTTTTTGAGGTTTCCTGTTCTCTGAACCCTTTCAGGGAGTTGACGTTAATTTGGCTCCCGGGTCTACCGGGTTTTTGGCCAATGTGTCACCTTGGTTGGCAGCTGTAGGGTTTTCGGCCACTGTGACATCCGGATCAGAGCCGTCGGAGCTGGCGAAAGATTGATACTCGTCGATGGATTTTCCTCATCAGACGACATCTCACTTTCGCCAACCCCCACGGTCCCAACCTCAGAGTCAGTGAGATCCATGTGTGCCTCACCGAGGTGGAGGTGGAGGCACTCATTCATCCCACTGGGACCACTACTGCAACCAGGAATGCATTCTACTGCTTTTTTATGTTTTTTTGTGTTTTCAAAATTTGATTTTGATTGTGGTTGTGTTTGTGATTTAGTCACTGGTGACTTCTCTTCTACCGAAGCAAATCCATCGCCGGCAGCCGTAACTTATACCGACTTTTGAGTGTATATCCTCACTCGATTTTCTTCTTCTAAGCTTACTTTTTCCATTGTTCATTATTATTGGTTGACATCTCTGTTTTTTTTTTGAGTTTGCTTGGTTGTTTGACACTGCATCTGGGTTGATGAAGTGCCAAAACGTAAGCCCCCCACCGTGACGAGGTGAACCTCGTTGGAGGGGAGGGGGAATACCAGGGCGGACAATTACTTCATACTAAATGCTTGTAATTCAAGAAACGATTGACCATTGCTTTAAGGAAATCATAAACAGACTTATGAATAGGTACTTTTTTCTTTAAAAAGTGATAGAATAAAATATTTCCATCAACTGCAAAATGATGGATTGAATTTTCAATGATCGGGAAATTGGACTCATAAAGAGAAATAAGAAGCTCGTTGTCTACGAAAATGAAATCAAGTATCCGGCCAAGGCCATTACGTTTATTATTAATTTGAATTAATTTAAATTGACCCAACAAGTCAACTTGATCAATATCAAAGTTCGAGTTGAAAGATTTTGATTCCAAAACAATTTGATTACATGTCAGTGAAGCACGAATCGCAACCAATACTCCTCCACCTCTTTCCATACCTGTAACTGATTTTGATCTATATTTTCTAAATACACTACACTGTAATAATTGGGAAAACATGATTTATTTAAACAATGATAATACAATAATTATCAAATTTATTTTTAATTCATTAAACAAAATCTATATTTTTGATTTGATCAATCAGTCTATAAAACTGCTACGGTAACCTAAAGCATGATTAATGTAGAGACAGAGAATTTTCCAATCTGAATACCCGTTCAAAACCTGCTTTGTATCCTCAAGTGTAAGAAAGCTCTTTGAAAAATAAAGCCTACGGATTTCTTGCAATATTAGGCATACAGCTATAAAGTTGTATGTATTTTCAATTTCATTGAGGTCGCACAAACTACATATCGGGCGAAGGTCACTTCTGTGAGGTTTATAGTTTAAATTAAGCACCTCGGTTCTTGCTTTAAAAATAATACACATTTGGTCAGAGGAAAGTTTTTCATTAAAATAATTACTTCGGTACAGTATGTGGTTCAAATCTTTGTACAATAGTCTTGTTATAGGTGTTTTCAGAACTTAAATGATTATCAGTTAGCTAAGTTTCAGTTAAGATAATAATATCATACGTACATGACGAAATTGACATACAAATATGATCTAACCTTGTTCTTAACCCACCAACATTTTGATAATAAAATGCAACAGCAACAGCAGGGACATCTTGTATTTCGGGAATGTCTTTTAAGTCAGCGGCGCACGATGTTATGTTGCGTCTTGCGTTGATTGAGAGAGGAGCACTGTCGTTTTTTGGATGATTAATAAATGGCGTTACTTTAACACCCCAACGCCATAACGAAGCATCACTCAACAGCCGATCAAATACCTTTTTTTAAAGCCAAAAACTTCTTCTTTCATTTTGTTTTTAAATTAAATTGTTTTAACGAATAGTTTAAAAAATATAAATTTTCAAACTCAAAATTTTGAAAAAAAAAATTAAAAAAAATTATTTTAAAACTAATTTTTGTCAAAATTTTACGTAATTAAGTATAATTTTTGTTATCAGAATTCAATGCTTAATCTTTAATCCAACACTGGAAACCGTATGGCTCTACGACTTTTTGTTGCCAAGGTATTCAAAAATAACCGAACCTACTCCTTCACAAAAACACGAAAAAATTGGCTAAATGATCACTTGTGCCATCCCGTAATGCGGGTATTACACCACGCAATATTATTGCTCAAGATATTGGCCAAATATATTGCGTGAAAATTCGTTGTCCTTATACACGATGCAATATTATTGCAAAATATTATTGCCTTCCTTCACACAAGCTGATTTTTTTGTTTACATATGAATCGAATTTTTAGCTACCTACTACCTGAATGCACTTCAATCTTCATTTTTTTTATTTTTGCGTAGGCGATGTTTGTATTTAATAATAAAAAAAACAATTCAAGTATGTAGGTATGTGAAGCAAATATTGAGATTTGCCAATTTGCCTTACACGACGCAGTATGCTGCGCAATATATTGAAGAAGTTCCAAAAAATATTATTTTTTTTTAACATTCCACAATATATTGGGCAAACCGAAATTACTGCGCAATAAGGACCTTACACGGTCAATATAACTGTGCAATACTGAGTACTGCGCAATAATATTGCGTGGTGTAAAGCCCGCATAAGGCTAGATTTTCTTGTTTTTGTGAAGAAGTAGGTTCGGTTATTTTTGAATACCTTGGCAACAAAAAGTCGTAGAGCCATACGGTTTCCAGTGTTGGATTAAAGATTAATGGGAGCATTGAATTCTGTGAACAAAAATTACACTTCATTACGTAAAATTTTGAAAAAAATTAGTTTTTAAATTATTTTTTCAAAATTTTGAGTTTGAAAATGTATATTTTTTAAACTATTCGTTAAAACAATTTAATTTAAAAACAAAATGAAAGAAGAAGTTTTTGGTTTTCCAAAAAGGTATAACACGGTGTTGTAGACAAAGCGGTTGATTTTTAATATTTTTTTTTACAAAATAAGTCAGTTTTTCAGAAAATTGCCCCTCCCGGCTAAACGGGGGGAATAGACCCCCCTCCCATACGATTTTTTTCTTGTCTCAACTCAACCTACACGCTCTAGCTTTTTGGCACAACGCTCGTGAATCACCCTGTATAGGAGAATGTATTGAGATTTACATAGTTACAATATTCTGATTGATGAGAGTAGATGTTATATAATAAACAGGGTGTTGTTGATACTTAACATCCCTTTTTTTCGAAGTTAATTTTAATTCATATAAAGTTCAATTCATTCAATTTAAATTTTTACATTTATAGGTACTTCCGCTGCCGAACCTGCCTGTAAGCAAAACAGGCAATTGCCTAGGGCGGCACTCCTCGGAGGGCGGCACATTGACTTAAGCGGGAAAATCAGTAAAATCATTTAAAAGGAAAGAAGGGTAAACGCAATACACAAAATTCCAGTTTGTATTGTCAACGGTAATCTGGAACGAGTTTTTATGCAAAATAAATATTCTTTCAAAACTACTTAAATCAAAATCAATGGACTTATTAACCTTTTGAATGCTTTTAACATTGCTACAAAAATGAACATTAGAGTGGAATATATTTTGTCTGATTCTATGAGCCTACGTAGCCGTCGATATCAATTTAAAGCTGATCCCTTTTTAACGTTTTCGATGTTACCTTATCTTCTCTCGATGAGCGCTTTGCACAATATAAATTTCTCAGCCAAAATTTCGGATTTGCTTGCGACATTTCAAAGAAGATGGAGTTGAAAGACTGCAAACTAATTAAAACAATATTAACTGCAAAACTTGACAACGAAGTTCAAAAGGATATTATAGCGAAAGATTTCTTGAATTAAATTTATATATTTAACCAAACTTCTACTACTATTGATTTCAAACCTTTGTCAGTTTTAAACTAAATTTAGCTTCTCACTTCTTACTTAACTATATATCCAAATTTACAAACGGCATTTAAGAGAAGCTAGCTTATAAAAACCTATCTGCGCTCAACAATTACCAAGAAAGATAAAACGGTCTTGCAACTAGCTATCTGTATTGAAAAAGAAGAAATCGCTACGAGGTTTGCAAAAATGAAAACGCACCGAGCAGCATTTTAGGTTCGAAATTGTAAAAACAAACTTTATTTCGTCGAAAGCCTTTAATTATAACTAAATAAAGCTCTATGTAAATGTTATTGTTTTCGTTTCTTTTTTTTAATTTATTTTTGGGGCGGCAAAATAATAATTTGCCTAGGGCGGCAAAATTCCCAGGTTTGGCACCGGGTACTTCTAATTTAATTTCAAAAGTAAGATACAAATATTGTTAAATTTCGATTTAAATTTACATGAGTATCAACAATTCAATTCATCATTAATTTATGCTAATATAAAACAAAATTCTTACTTTTATTATGTACGCTGTATATACTTTATGTATATGATTTATCATATGTGTTGATATTTGATACCAGGTTTCCCTTTACGACCGTATCGTGTTTTATATGTTGGGGCTTCAATATCGTTACTGATATTCATAGTTGGTTCTGGGTTGGAAGTACTTTTTAAAATCTGTGGATTTATGATCGTTTGATTCTTTTCCCTTAAATCTTCAGTAGCTGCCTCATGTGGTGTGTGATTATGCGGATTAACTGCAATACTTTTTTTTTGAAATTATATGAGTATAAGTTTTATTTAAATGAAGTGAATTTCGACAAATGGTTTCGCCATCATCATTACGGATAATGTATGAACTAGGTGATTCAGCTTTTGATTGGATTTCGCCAGAAGTCCAGTTGCGTACGCCTTTTTCAATGCATACTCTATCTCCTAGGTTAAAAAATTGCGAAGGCTTCGTTTTGGCATTGACATAATATTTGCCGATGAGTCTCTACTGCTATATATTTTGCTTGACGTTCCTCTATACTATGTTTAAGTTGATTTCTTGCTAGTGGTAACGTTGGTCGAGTGTATCGGCTCATTAATCTCTGATTTGGAGACAGCATTTCATTGTCCCTCGGCGTATTTCTCCAGTTAAGCAATGCCAAGTCCACATCAGATCCATCCAAAAAACATGGCTTTAAAATCTTTTTCGCTTCTTGAACATATCTCTCAGAGAGACCGTTTGAACGAGGATAGTATGGGCTGGAGTTTGAATGATAATATAACCAAGACTTCACAATGTCGCTTTCGAGGTATATTGGAATACCAAAAGTTCGAAACCAGAGTTTCAGTAACCGAGTAATTTCAAATGATGTCGATTTTTTTAACCGATAGGAATCAAAATAAAATGCACGACTGGGTCGCACGTACTTGCTCTGTTGGTGCAATAGTACGATGAAAACAAAGTCTTCGAGCAATATGAAAAAGGGCATGTTTGAAAAATTTGGGAAAACCTACAAAATTTTGGTTTAAACTGGAAAACCCGATAAACTGGACTTACTTTAAGAAGCCTTTGAATATTTAAATTTGAGATGTCATCTTTTGGTTGCTATTAATGATATGAATGTCCGTTTATGGCCAAATTAATAAAATTGTTAAAACGAATTTCCGTTATTATCATTTGTAGCCAAAACATTAAACGCAGTTTTCTTCAAAACATTCTATGTATATTACATACAAAGTTTAATAAAAATCGGCAGAATCATTTTTGAGTTAATTAGACAAAACTACATGATTTGGCCAAAACCTAGTGGCTTTTTGTATGGGAGCCATCATTTAAAAAAGAGTAACTGACAAAAATGCAATGCCATCTAAAAGAGAGTTGTAAAGAACTATGCCAAACAAAGTTTGTGTGAATTTGATACAACCGTTGACAACTTATGGCCATTTGAAAAAAAAAAAAACGTTAAGATCAGATCTCCGTTATTAGCATTTTTTGCCAAAAACTAAAAACGCAGTTCTCTTAAGAACACTAAAAGAATATAACACACCAAATTTAATCAAAATCGTTAGAGCCATTTTTGAGAAAATTAGAAAAAACCAAAAAAAGTTGGCTAAAACTGAACGGCTCGTTGTATGGGAGCTACCATTTAGAAAGGCTTCACTGAAAAATTTACAAAGCCATCCTATAGAACACTATGAAGAACGATGCCAAACGAAGTTTGAGTCAATTCAATCAAGCCGTTGCGAACTTATGGCCATTTGAAAAAAAAGCCGTTTAAACCTGATTTTCGTTACGACCATTTAAGCCAAAAACAAAAATCGCTTTTTCGTTAGAAATATTTTAGGTAAGTTAAATTCTAAATTTAATCAAAATCGTTAGAGCCATTTTCGAGCAAATCCAAAATGAAAAAAACCGTTACTTGAAAGGTACCAGTTTGAGCCGGGCTAAAACAAAATAAAAAAAACCTCGACAATTGATTTTCTTGAAACTGCTATATATCAAGTTTAAAGAAAATCCGTCAAGCCGTTTAAGCTGTAGCATGGCGTGAAAAAGCGCACATCCGCACATCCGCACAGACGCACAGACAGACCGACGGACGGTATGGCGAAAACCACTTTTTTGGGCTTCTCTATCATCGTAATGTCATGTTTGATTAAAACCTCGATTTTTTCTTCTGCACGAAACCAATACTTGCCCTATAGAGCAAGTAAAAACTCGAATAACTGTCAACAGCAAGCAAGTATCCGTTACCTTTAAATGTAAAAATGTCTGTCACTACGATTTCCTATGGAAGGACTGAAAAAGCTTTTGGGATGAGCGGCTCCTTTGGTTTAGACGCTTGGTTGGCCTGACAAATACTGCAATTTTTTACGAAGTTCGTTATGTCCTCTTGCATCCCAAGCCAGAAAAGAGCACACCTTGCACGACTGAGAGATCTTTGTATAGGTACCTTGATGCCTGGCATGGATTTTTTGTATCATGGACTTCTTAATAGTTGTTGGGACTACTACCTTCTCACCCTTCATCAATATATCTTTATAGAGCCCAAGTTCATCTCTAAAGGTCCAAAAAAATTTTGTCGTATCTGACATTTGTGAGGCATTTTGTGGCAATCCAGTCAATACATATCTTATTACCTCTTTTGAGCACTCCTCGGTGTTAGTCTCCGCTGCCAAGACATTCCGAATAGGATCTGATACTTGAACTAAGCAATTGATTTGTAATTCACTATACGAATTATTCTCTTGTCTCGATGGCGATCCGGCAAAATCGCGACTAAGTGCGTCCGCTAAAGCTATTTCATTTCCTTTTCTATAAGTGGTGTTCGGTGCATAGGCAAATAATATTCTTTGTAATCTATTTGGTGCGCAATGTAGTGGCTTTTTGAATATGGCTTCCAGGGCCTTGTGGTCAGTTTCCACTAAGAGACGCTTCCCGAAAATATATTCGTGAAATTTTTTACACGCAAATTGGACAACTAGTGCTTTTTTCTCTATCTGAGTATAGTTTTGTTGAGTGGCTGTTAGGGCTTTTGATGCTTATGCAATCGGCTGATCTTTTTGCATTAGAACCGCACCCAAGCTATGCTTGCTTGCATCTACTTGCGGTTTGACATCCAAATTTGTGTCATAGTAACATAAAACAGGAGTGGATGAAAGGCTTTCTTTGAGTGTTTGGAATGATTTGTCATTATGCTGATTCCAATCCCATTCTACATCTTTTCAAATCAAGTCTCTTAGAGGTTGTGATTTCTGATAAATTTTCTATAAATTTGCAAAGGTGCGTGACCATTCCTAAGAACCTTTGAAGCTCTATAACATTGGTAGGTTTCTTTGTTTTTTTTTATTGCTTCTACTTTATCTTGGTCTACTTGAATGCCATTAGACGTCAAAATATGTCCAAGAAATCTTATGGACTTGACACAGAAAATGCATTTTTCCTTATTAAGTTTTATACCCGTAGCAGATAACTTGGATATGACTTTTTCTGTTAGCAACTGAAGCTCTTTTTCCGAGGATGCATGGATGATATAGATACCTCAACATTTGTATCATCTTCTAGTAGACTGGACAGTATATCTTGAAAAACCTCTGATGCCGATGCAAGGCCAAAAGGAAGACAAAAGTAGGAAAAACTACCCCATGCCGTTGCCATCGTAAGTAGTTTCTGAGAACGTTTTGACAGTTTCACCTGCCAGAAACCCTTTTTCCAATCTAACAAGATGAAATATTTTGACTTTTTAATTCGGCTAGCTATCTCTTCAAGTGTTCTTAGGGGATGTAAGCTTCTTATAATATTTTTATTAATATCTGAGGGGTCTAAGCATACACACAGGTTGCCGTTTTCCTTTGCAACGACCATGGAAGATACTGCTTCAGTAGATTCTTTTGTTTTTACTAAAACTCCTAATTTAACCATTTTGTCTATTTCGTTTTTCAAAGTTGTTACGGAGCCAGCAAGACCACTACGCGGGAAATAAGCCGAACTTGACAAGAAATATACTCATTGAAACCACTTACTTAGTATAATACGCACCGCACATACACTAGAAATATGGGAATATCGGGTGGCTCAACGACTCGTTCCACTTGGAATGGCGGCAACCTATTGCTGCCCAGCTCGATTTAACCGAGTTCCTTACCTTAGGCTTAAAGTTAAAGTAGCTCCCAAAGCGAAAACAATGCCTCACATTATCCTCTGGCATCTAGGTGGTTTGGAGCGTGGCCTATGCCGGTACCGGGCTGTTTACATGACATAAATATTCGATCCGAGTGGAGAACTCAACGTCCTCAACACGGCGGATCGAACAGTGGCTGCATATACCTAATAATTTTTAATTAATCTGAAAAGAATAAAATAATTATTATTAATATAAATAGAAGCAAAACAATAATTTTATTCTAGGTATGAATTTGGTGTTATGATTTGTGAAGCGGCATGTTGTCACACATGCTATTTCGCAGATCAGAATACCAGATTTCACATTTGTTTCTTGCCAAAAGATTATTCTTAAATGTGCTCCATAACACTGAGAACATTTGGGAGTAATAAAACGGCAAAGATGGTAAATTTAAACACATTTAAAATATAAATTTATACTCACCAATCTAGGTTTACATCACAGCAGCTAAATTCAATTCGTTTTGACACTTCATATTGGTTTTGTTTTGTTTGTTATTGTTGACCCTTTTATTTGCGCAGGCGAAAGTGGATATCTTTCTTCCTCGCACCTGAAGGAAAGGGGGTCAGGCAAACCAAAGAAATTTCGCTCAGTTTCAAAAGTCAAATCAAAATGAATTATAGCGATACCAGATGTGGTGAATTAATAAGAAATTCTGTTATTTATGTGTAGACTTTTTAAATGTGAGGAAATTATGTATGTATGTTATGATGGAAAACATCATTATTAAGGCAATATGTAGGTATGTAAGTTAAATTTTAAGAAGATAGCTCAGGGGTAATTACAATATAATGAGAAGGATAGGAGATACGACTTATAATATAAATATTTTTTTTATAGATATACATACATAGATTGGAATTGTTATCTCACTCAGTTTGCTAGGAATATTTTCTTTAATACGAACACAAAACCGAATCACACCGATCGCGATTGAATATATAATATATATTATTTGAAACTATAATTATTAAACTACTTGGATTATCCGAATCCAAGACCAAAACGCGAATAAATATTTATTAAAAAAAAGAATAACAAACGAATGCACCACGGCGATGTGCAACACGATTAGAAAAATTTAAATCTAAAGCGAAACGTCAAACGCCTGTGTGTTTGATAAAATAAAATGCACGACTGGGTCGCACGAACTTGCTCTTATGATAAGCAATTGCGTAGTGGCTGCTGGATATTAAGAAAAAAATTAAATAATTTCGAAAATTCTTTTATTTTTTAAATAAGTTTAAGAGTTTTCTCGGAAAAACTAAGTATGCAATAAAATTTCAAAGCTATACGTCAATCTAGGAAAAAAAAATATTGAAAATCGTTAGACCAGTTTTTTTTTTTAAAAGGTTATTTTTGAAAAACTTTTTCAAAAAATATTTTGAAATTTATTTGAGTATGCAAATATATGGCAATCTGTAGTTTACATTCGAAAAATAATTAAAAAAAAAATCAACATATGTATTTCGAAAACCAAAAATTTGTTTGAAAGAATTTTAAAAAATAAAAAAAAAAGTTTTTGAAAATTTTTAAATGCCATATTAATAAAATTATGAATGACTTCCTGTGGTTTTATTGAAATCGAATGTATAGTTTACGAGAAAATTTGATTTGAAAATACTGGTTCTATGAGAGGTACCGTTATTAGGCAAATTTTGAAAAAAAAATTCAAACCAAAAGATAGATTTTCTTGCAAAAATAGCAGTCTGAAAGTTTTATCAAAATCGTTAGAGCCGTTTTTGAGAAAATCAATTTTGTCTTCAAGATTGTATGGCAGGTGCCGTTGTTTTTGGACCTAGAGCAAAAATAAAAAATTTGTTCCGAGGGACGGCCAAATAAATCCTAAATACCAAATTTGAAGCAAATCGGCTCACCCGTTCAGCCTCCAGAAGCGCGAACAGACATACAGACAGACAGACGGACGGAATTTCCAGACCCACTTTTTCGACTTCTCCATCATCGTAATGTCATGTGTGATTGTTATCTCAAATTTTTTTTCTGCACGAATCCATAACTTGCCTTATAGTACCTATAATCGCAAGTAAAAAAGAGAAACACAAAAAAAATATTCCAAGGCAGACAGCAAATGCAGTGCTGTCTCTCGTTAGCTCAGCTGGGAGTGGGTTCGATAAGAACGATATTTTTATTAATCGCGCTCGATTAATAAAATGCAAATTGTTGTTGAATGAAAGGTGGGTAGGTATAATATATATACAGTAGTGTACCTATATATGAAAGTGGGCGCCAGGAAACTTTTATGGTAGTTTGCCTTACCAAATGGAAGCTGAAAAGTGTCTTCAATTTTAAAAGAAATAAACAAAAGAATTATTATTCCCAATGGGAAATTCGAATCTTTTATTGATTGTAAAGTGAGTGGTCTGGGAAACCTTGGCAGAAGGCCTGGACGAAAACCCAGAGTCTTTTCGACAAAAGGAAAATAGAACAAAATTATCTCTAGCAGAAGGCTAATTCTCGAAATTTAGAATAGGTATACGCAAAACAAAAGAAAAATACCAAACAGTGTTTTGTGTCACGGTGACACAAAGGAAGATCACAATGGTAACGCAAGGTAAAAATAAAAGGGTCGCGAGTCCCACAATCTTGGGAGAAGACGATCAATCAGCGAAGGCCTACTCTAATCTAAATTTGGTTGCCCCACACAGGGTCACAAACAAAACGAATTAAAACAAATTAGACAAACAATAGACGAGCTTAAATTTCTGGCCCCAACCAGACACAAAAATACTTACATAGCTTCTTGAAATTTCCTCCAACAGAATATCCCTCTCAATTTATTCAAAAATTCACCAGATGATTTCCTCAATCTTTTTCTCTTTTTATGACACAATTCTTGTAATTTCAAATTCGTTCAACTATAAATCCGTAGTTTTTCACTTTTCTTATTTAAAAATCTTCCTTTCTTTTGCAAATCCAAAATTGAATTCCCATTCAAAATGGAGGCTTGGCTTGTCCACTTCGCCCCGACCATATAGCCATCCTCTTCGGATCTTTTGCGTGGTGGTGTTCTTGTATCAGTCATACAGCAGCATCTCGCCCATATATGCAGAGACGTGCGACTGAGAGCGGTGATACAACCATTGCACGCGATCCTATGCGTTGAGGATGCGATCCTCGTAGGCTCAGTGGACGTGTTCAGCCGTATAATGTCAATTATATTTTATTTCAAAAGGCAAGTGAAAAACTACGACACAACGCGCAAAGTCCCCAGCCCAAACCAGCCCAAATTAATTATTTTGAGAAGAATGTTCTTGTTGGAAAGAAACTTAACCATTTTCCAACTAAAATGGTGGAGTTTATAAATAAGAAAAATCTTAATTTTGTAGACCTTCGCGCAGAAAATATCAAAAAGGGGAAAACACATCATTTTGATCTTTCTTTGATGTCCGACAATTTATGGTGGGCATTCGGCCATACTAAATTTATGTTTGTGTGATTATAGTTCACACATTGTTGGATATGAGTCATCTTCATGCCTTTCTCTGCTTCTTCGACCTCCTGTCGACAACTCGTTGACTGAGTGGCTCTTCCGCCTTTCGTAAAATAGTGTTGACACACTGTCTAACACATTTGATGGAACCTAGATTGGTTACTTTTCCAAAATACTTAAAAAGCAGTCCTCTGGCTTTGGAGCCGCAACAGGAAGGGAAATTGGGACAAAAAGGTTATTAAAGGGGAAATAGGTTGGCGAAACTTGTTGTGGTAAAATTTAAGGCAACAAATCCCACCCTCACCTCCTAGGAAATGTACTTACAATTCATAAAAATTGTAATACATTTTCAAAGAGATGTCCCGGAAAGAAAAAGGTATAATTTTCCATAAAAAAAAAATAAAAACAAAGTAAATGTTAATTATAAATAACGAAAATCAAACATCTAATAATCAAAGAAAAAGAAAAATTAAATTTAAAACCAAAATGTAAATTATAAGAACAAACAAAAAATCAAGCTACGTTACTTTACTACTTTTTACCAAAAAAAAATCAAGCTACGTTACTTTAGCCATCGGATGCGTCGGTATACGGTTTTAAATCCTTGACATTCCAAGTTCCGCGGTCTTTACAATTACTATCTTCAAGCAAGTAAGTCCAAGGTGACTAACGCTTTTTAATTCTAAACGGACCGACAAACTTCGGTGCTAATTTCGTGGCGTAGTAATTCGCGGCATCCGACAACGAAAAGTTTCTTCGCCACATAAGTTCGCCGGGGTGATATTGAACATCACGCCGTCGAAGATTGTAGGCTTGGGCAGATCTTTTAGAAGCTGCCTGTAATTTTTTTTAAATGTCAACTCTTAGCTCTTTGAAACGATTCTCGATCTCGACCTGATCTTGAACCGTTTCGGAGCTATCATCCACCAATGGTACTTCACGACCAGAAGTCACCATATCCTCCCAAAATTCGCATAGCAAGTAGAAACTCCTAAAACCTCGTGCTGTGACGTTCGAATCGCGCACGCCACTTTCTGCAGCTGTGAATCCCACACTCTGTGGTTTTCAGCGACGTAAGCCCTCAACGTCGTCTTAATGATTTGATTTATCCTTTCCGCAGGATTCGCCTGCGGATGATAATGGGCTGTGAACTTTAATTCAGAAGCGTACGCCTGGCAAAGCGTTTTCAGTTCCTTGGAACGGAACTGAGGACCGTTGTCACAAACGATCGCCTTGGGAATGCCCAAAAGAAGGAAGACATTGTCTTCTAATTCCTCACAAATTGATTTGGCCGTAGCCGACCTCAGCGAAAAGAGTACTGGAAACTTTGAAAAGTAATCCACTACCGTCGAAATGTATGTAAAACTCCTACTCGACTTAGGAAGTGGACCTACCAGATCTATACAAATCATCTCCCATGGTGATTTGATTCCTACCCTCTCCGTCATCAAACCAGCTGGCTTATCATTCACCGGCTTTACCTGTTGGCAAACTTTACAATTCCTAACGTACCTGGTTATGTCGGCCAGTAAAATTTTGCCATTACTCTGGCGAAAGTTTTCCTAACACCCCTGTGTCCTGCTAATGGACTATCATGGTTCTCCTGCAAAATACCTAATCTTTAATTTTTACCTATCTTTCTCTTCCACTCCTGATTCGTCTCATGTAGGGTCGCGAGTCCCACAATCTTGGGAGAAGACGATCAATCAGCGAAGGCCTACTCTAATCTAAATTTGGTTGCCCCACACAGGGTCACAAACAAAACGAATTAAAACAAATTAGACAAACAATAGACGAGCTTAAATTTCTGGCCCCAACCAGACACAAAAATACTTACATAGCTTCTTGAAATTTCCTCCAACAGAATATCCCTCTCAATTTATTCAAAAATTCACCAGATGATTTCCTCAATCTTTTTCTCTTTTTATGACACAATTCTTGTAATTTCAAATTCGTTCAACTATAAATCCGTAGTTTTTCACTTTTCTTATTTAAAAATCTTCCTTTCTTTTGCAAATCCAAAATTGAATTCCCATTCAAAATGGAGGCTTGGCTTGTCCACTTCGCCCCGACCATATAGCCATCCTCTTCGGATCTTTTGCGTGGTGGTGTTCTTGTATCAGTCATACAGCAGCATCTCGCCCATATATGCAGAGACGTGCGACTGAGAGCGGTGATACAACCATTGCACGCGATCCTATGCGTTGAGGATGCGATCCTCGTAGGCTCAGTGGACGTGTTGAGCCGTATAATGTCAATTATATTTTATTTCAAAAGGCAAGTGAAAAACTACGACACAACGCGCAAAGTCCCCAGCCCAAACCAGCCCAAATTAATTATTTTGAGAAGAATGTTCTTGTTGGAAAGAAACTTAACCATTTTCCAACTAAAATGGTGGAGTTTATAAATAAGAAAAATCTTAATTTTGTAGACCTTCGCGCAGAAAATATCAAAAAGGGGAAAACACATCATTTTGATCTTTCTTTGATGTCCGACAATTTATGGTGGGCATTCGGCCATACTAAATTTATGTTTGTGTGATTATAGTTCACACATTGTTGGATATGAGTCATCTTCATGCCTTTCTCTGCTTCTTCGACCTCCTGTCGACAACTCATTGACTGAGTGGCTCTTCCGCCTTTCGTAAAATAGTGTTGACACACTGTCTAACACATTTGATGGAACCTAGATTGGTTACTTTTCCAAAATACTTAAAAAGCAGTCCTCTGGCTTTGGAGCCGCAACAGGAAGGGAAATTGGGACAAAAAGGTTATTAAAGGGGAAATAGGTTGGCGAAACTTGTTGTGGTAAAATTTAAGGCAAGAAATCCCACCCTCACCTCCTAGGAAATGTACTTACAATTCATAAAAATTGTAATACATTTTCAAAGAGATGTCCCGGAAAGAAAAAGGTATAATTTTCCATCAAAAAAAAAAATAAAAACAAAGTAAATGTTAATTATAAATAACGAAAATCAAACATCTAATAATCAAAGAAAAAGAAAAATTAAATTTAAAACCAAAATGTAAATTATAAGAACAAACAAAAAATCAAGCTACGTTACTTTACTACTTTTTACCAAAAAAAAATCAAGCTACGTTACTTTAGCCATCGGATGCGTCGGTATACGGTTTTAAATCCTTGACATTCCAAGTTCCGCGGTCTTTACAATTACTATCTTCAAGCAAGTAAGTCCAAGGTGACTAACGCTTTTTAATTCTAAACGGACCGACAAACTTCGGTGCTAATTTCGTGGCGTAGTAATTCGCGGCATCCGACAACGAAAAGTTTCTTCGCCACATAAGTTCGCCGGGGTGATATTGAACATCACGCCGTCGAAGATTGTAGGCTTGGGCAGATCTTTTAGAAGCTGCCTGTAATTTTTTTTAAATGTCAACTCTTAGCTCTTTGAAACGATTCTCGATCTCGACCTGATCTTGAACCGTTTCGGAGCTATCATCCACCAATGGTACTTCACGACCAGAAGTCACCATATCCCTCCCAAAATTCGCATAGCAAGTAGAAACTCCTAAAACCTCGTGCTGTGACGTTCGAATCGCGCACGCCACTTTCTGCAGCTGTGAATCCCACACTCTGTGGTTTTCAGCGACGTAAGCCCTCAACGTCGTCTTAATGATTTGATTTATCCTTTCCGCAGGATTCGCCTGCGGATAATAATGGGCTGTGAACTTTAATTCAGAAGCGTACGCCTGGCAAAGCGTTTTCAGTTCCTTGGAACGGAACTGAGGACCGTTGTCACAAACGATCGCCTTGGGAATGCCCAAAAGAAGGAAGACATTGTCTTCTAATTCCCTACAAATTGATTTGGCCGTAGCCGACCTCAGCGAAAAGAGTACTGGAAACTTTGAAAAGTAATCCACTACCGTCGAAATGTATGTAAAACTCCTACTCGACTTAGGAAGTGGACCTACCAGATCTATACAAATCATCTCCCATGGTGATTTGATTCCTACCCTCTCCGTCATCAAACCAGCTGGCTTATCATTCACCGGCTTTACCTGTTGGCAAACTTTACAATTCCTAACGTACCTGGTTATGTCGGCCAGTAAAATTTTGCCATTACTCTGGCGAAAGTTTTCCTAACACCCCTGTGTCCTGCTAATGGACTATCATGGTTCTCCTGCAAAATACCTAATCTTTAATTTTTACCTATCTTTCTCTTCCACTCCTGATTCGTCTCATGTACTACGACATGATTTGGCTTCACCAGTTTGAACAACTTCCCTTGTTCAACCCTCCAAGCTGGAAACCTAAGTGGATTGGCATTGACGGTTGAAATCATTTTAGCCACCCAAGGGTCTAAATCCTCATCTGAGATACCACCCAACTGTGGCACTCCTCGAGAAAGCATATCCGGAACTACATGCTCTTTGCCCTTGCGGTGAATGATCTCAAAGTCGAACTGCTGTAACCTAATGGCCCAACGAGCCAACCTACCCTGTGGATCTTTAAGATTACTTAGCCATACCAAAGAGTAATGATCTGTCACAACCGTAAACCAAACCCCTTCGATATACGGACGCAACTTCTCAATAGCCCACAGTACAGCCAAGCATTCTTTTTCGGTGGTACTATAGTTTCTTTCGTTCCTATTCAAAGACCTACAAAGGTAACAGACAACCTTTTCTAACTAATCAAAGTTCTGTGAAAGAACCGCACCGATACCGTAATCTGACGCGTCTGTTTGAACGACAAATGGTCGTTTAAAATCTGGGCAATTGAGTATAGGTGCTGTCACCAAACACTCCTTTGCCTTCCTAAAGCTATCCTCACATTCCTGACTCCAATTGAACACTTCTTTAATATTTTTCGGTGCTGGAATCCTAACCATGCTTTCCTATTTCGAATTTCGATCCACTATATAACCTAAAAATTTAAGAGAGTGCATGCAGAAGTTGCATTTTTCCCTACTCACTTTTAATCCTGCCTCACTCAACCTTTTCATCACCTCATTCAGAGTTTCAAGATGTTTCTCGAAAGTTTCTGAAATGATGATGATGTCGTCTCAATAGACGAAGACGAATGGCTCCAGGTCGGCACCCAAAACTGTGTCGATAAACCTCTGCCAAGTCGCCGGTGAGTTATGCAGACCGAAAGGCATTCTCCTAAACTGAAAAAGACCCCTCCCAGGTACCGTAAAAGCAGTAAAGGGCTTAGATTCTTCCTCCATAGGTATCTGCCAATACGCTGACTTGATACCTAATGAAGACAAGAACTTAGCACCCCGAAGCCTATCTAAAATTGAATTGATGTATGGAAGTGGATAAGCATCCCTATCGGTATTCTTATTGAGCTTCCTATAATCCACACAGAATCTGTAGGAGACGTCTTTCTTTTTAACTAAAAGTATTGGAGACGACCAAGCACTTGTCGATCTCTCAATAACTCTTGCCTCTAACATCTCATTTAACTCCCTATCAGGACTGTCCTGCTCCGAAAAAGTCCACATCCGTGATCTTAAGTCCGGGGCAATACCCGACAGTGCCCAAAAATCTGCACCGAGAATCACCGTTTGTGGCAGAGAAGGGATGACCAAACAGTCAACTAACACTGCTCTATCCTCAACTATAATTGGAAGAGAGAGTACTCCTAAAACTTCAACTCTTGTTCCATCCGCTAAACACACGCAGTGAACAGAGTCTTTTTTCAAAGAAAGCCCTAAATTTCCTATGATTAACCAGGCATTCCTACCTATTATGGTTCTAGAAGCTCCTGAATCTAATAAACCTAAAAATTTAGAACCATAAACACTAACACTCAAAAATGGCCTCCTATCATTACCGTTTGCCTCCAGAGTAAACCCTAAATGAATTAAATCCGCCGACTGGTTACCAGCAGGCAACCCTGTCAACGTCTTCGGACCTCCCGCCCTGCTGGCGCAGGAGTCCGTTGCCCATTTCCCGAACACTTTAGACAATTTTGTCTAGAGACGCCTGCAGCGCCAAAACCAAAACAACGCCTAGGAGCAGAACACCTATTTGCATAATGGCCTGATCCATTGTAATTAAAACACCTAATACTAAAAGAATGTCGGGGTTGGGATGAAATTTGGGCCTGATGAGAGTTGGGTTGTTGTCTGAAACAACCAAAACTTCCGAAGTATCAACACCTACATATGCCAGATCCGGCTCTAGCAAAGTCTTATTATTCCTAGCACTAGGTGGTGGAACATACGCTTCCACATTCGCCCTAACCGCTTCTTAATTCCTACCTAAAGCAACCAAATCCGAAACGCAACTTGGTTTAGCCAAACCAAGCTGAGTTTGGTAGAAAGGTGTCAAGTTCCTTTGAATCATAGACAACTTCCTACTTTCCCAGATTTGATCGGTTAACCTACCAAACAAATTCTGCATTGTCGCCACATAGACTCCGATGGATTCATCTTTGCCTTGTGTGCGACTCCTAATCTCCTCGAGAAGCTGATCATCATAGTTCGGTGGCAAGAATTCAAGTTTCAACTCCTTGACAAGTTCTTGCCACGAACCAACCGAAATCCTAATTGCCCTAAACCAAATGAAAGCTTTCCCTACAAAAAGTTCTACCGCTGCCTTAAAGAGTTGATTTTTATAGACCCCCCTAGCCTGTCTCAACTCCTCAACTCTTTCTAAGAACGAGTTCACTGAGGCACCAAAGCGCTCCCCAGTGAACTTCACATCCCACTTAGCCAAAATTTGAAATTTCTCTGCGCTTACTACCACTTGTTGTACTGTGGTGTTAAGTTGTCCCCCTCTATTCTTTCTCCTATCATCTGCCTCTCTTACAGCTGTCGATGCACAGGCTGAAGTGATAACCGACTTAGTTCCCCGAGTTTCAATTTCCAGTTCCTTTCCCACTGAAATCGTTTTTGTCTTCTGTTTAGCTACCTCTACTTCCTCATCTTTCTCTTCTTCATCATCATCATCATCATCATCATCATCATCATCATCATCATCATCATCATCATCATCATCATCATCATCATCATCATCATCATCATCATCATCATCATCATCATCATCATCATCATCATCATCATCATCATCATCATCATCATCATCATCATCATCATCATCATCATCATCATCATCATCATCATCATCATCATCATCATCATCATCATCATCATCATCATCATCATCATCATCATCATCATCATCATCATCATCATCATCATCATCATCATCATCATCATCATCATCATCATCATCATCATCATCATCATCATCATCATCATCATCATCATCATCATCATCATCATCATCATCATCATCATCATCATCATCATCATCATCATCATCATCATCATCATCATCATCATCATCATCATCATCATCATCATCATCATCATCATCATCATCATCATCATCATCATCATCATCATCATCATCATCATCATCATCATCATCATCATCATCATCATCATCATCATCATCATCATCATCATCATCATCATCATCATCATCATCATCATCATCATCATCATCATCATCATCATCATCATCATCATCATCATCATCATCATCATCATCATCATCATCATCATCATCATCATCATCATCATCATCATCATCATCATCATCATCATCATCATCATCATCATCATCATCATCATCATCATCATCATCATCATCATCATCATCATCATCATCATCATCATCATCATCATCATCATCATCATCATCATCATCATCATCATCATCATCATCATCATCATCATCATCATCATCATCATCATCATCATCATCATCATCATCATCATCATCATCATCATCATCATCATCATCATCATCATCATCATCATCATCATCATCATCATCATCATCATCATCATCATCATCATCATCATCATCATCATCATCATCATCATCATCATCATCATCATCATCATCATCATCATCATCATCATCATCATCATCATCATCATCATCATCATCATCATCATCATCATCATCATCATCATCATCATCATCATCATCATCATCATCATCATCATCATCATCATCATCATCATCATCATCATCATCATCATCATCATCATCATCATCATCATCATCATCATCATCATCATCATCATCATCATCATCATCATCATCATCATCATCATCATCATCATCATCATCATCATCATCATCATCATCATCATCATCATCATCATCATCATCATCATCATCATCATCATCATCATCATCATCATCATCATCATCATCATCATCATCATCATCATCATCATCATCATCATCATCATCATCATCATCATCATCATCATCATCATCATCATCATCATCATCATCATCATCATCATCATCATCATCATCATCATCATCATCATCATCATCATCATCATCATCATCATCATCATCATCATCATCATCATCATCATCATCATCATCATCATCATCATCATCATCATCATCATCATCATCATCATCATCATCATCATCATCATCATCATCATCATCATCATCATCATCATCATCATCATCATCATCATCATCATCATCATCATCATCATCATCATCATCATCATCTCATCATCATCATCATCATCATCATCATCATCATCATCATCATCATCATCATCATCATCATCATCATCATCATCATCATCATCATCATCATCATCATCATCATCATCATCATCATCATCATCATCATCATCATCATCATCATCATCATCATCATCATCATCATCATCATCATCATCATCATCATCATCATCATCATCATCATCATCATCATCATCATCATCATCATCATCATCATCATCATCATCATCATCATCATCATCATCATCATCATCATCATCATCATCATCATCATCATCATCATCATCATCATCATCATCATCATCATCATCATCATCATCATCATCATCATCATCATCATCATCATCATCATCATCATCATCATCATCATCATCATCATCATCATCATCATCATCATCATCATCATCATCATCATCATCATCATCATCATCATCATC